>SSHR01001913.1:0-30619 GCA_006518225.1 Fusarium neocosmosporiellum
GTTGGATTGACCCCTCGTGTGGCGGCATCTGCCCCGAATTTGCATAAACCTCTGGTACACAGATATCCTAGCCTTAGTCAGATGACTAGAAAACCCCCTCTCGAGAAAAGAGGGGGCCGGGAGAGGATCAATCAATAACATCATCACTTTTGGCTCCACATCGTATTGCTTCATATCGTTCTGATCGAATGTGCCGTACGCGATCCAACAGTTTCTTATAAAATAAGTATTATTCTTTACTTTTATTATATAGAAGCTCGTGTGTGTCGCTTAAGCACGGGGCGCGCACCTGTCTCCCTACTCTACTGATGTTCTCTTCTTGTATGCCTTTGTCATAGATTTGCTCAAGCGAAAACAAAGCAAGTAGGTCTCTTTCGCCTGGTAGCCTACCACACATGACAACCGTACTAAAAGAGCCCCAGGAAGTACGCAGGCAGCCTCTCGGCTGGTATCCCGCAAAGATGATAACAGTATGAAACAAAAAAACGCCAGGGACGAGGCAGGCTCTTCTAATCGTCAAGAGTGCGCATGAAATCTCGAACACGTGTACCAAAAGCACCCGCACCGCACTCAAGAGAGTCGGGCTTGCCTTGAACAACGGTTGTCTCGGCCGAGGGGCAGGCGATCTCTCGATCTAAGACACGGACTCCGTCTTCCCAGCGGAAGATTTGGATGTCGCTGACCAAAAGGGGCGGCCCCTTGGTAGACTTGACCTGGGCAGGCAGGCTCTAGACGGCTGGGTCGCCAAGGCTCTCGTACTCCGTGATGACCTTTCCGGTCCCCGATTCGCAGGCAAGTCGTAGGAGGCATGGCGGGGAGTGGTTCGAGCAGTACTGGCTGACTCGCAACCCGTTCTCGGCATTTTCCCTGGCTCGTGTGAAGCACTTGTTCCGTCTCATGTTTTTGGTATGTGTCTCGACTGTCAGGTGGAGAGGGTTGAGGCAATAGCTGAAGTCGCACAGGTGGGAGGTCTCCCTCGAGCAGGTTATGACGTGCTGGAATTCTTCAACGGTGTACTCTTGTGTCGCAGTGAAAGTTTTCTTGGGAATTCGGGTATCGGGCAACGGAAATTCTGGTAGCGCGACGTGCCATTTCATGGACCGGGCACATGTTCCGGGATGGCCGTTTGTGACGTCGACAGGCTGCCAGGCGGTCAGTTTTGCCCGGAGAAATGCCTGGAAGATGCCAGTGAAGCATCTAGATTGCCCGTAGTTGAGGGCAATCCAGTCCGAGTAGTCGTCAACTCGAAATACACGGATCTTCGCCGCCAGCTCCTCACGCCAGGCATCAACATACAGATAGAACCTTGTTGGGTCCGTATCGTACACCTCCTTCAGATCTCGCAGCCATTTTGCCGACGTCTCCTCGGAAGGCCATTGGGGGGCCACACGAGCTCTCCCAGAAGACGAGGAAGGAGCCTGCAGGGAGGATGACGACGACGAGATGGGTTCGGGGGGTATAGGTTGGGAGGATGAGGATGCGCCATAATCGTACGCTGGAACAGGGGCTCGCCTCTTCGAGGACGAGGCAACAGTTGGGCTGTGGGCGCTCGCCCGCTTGAGGATGGTGCCGGCCGAGGGCGGTTCTTCTTCATCTTTATCGTCTTTCACAACAGTGGAAGGGTTGAGTTGGGTTGAGCTCGCGCTGGTTCTTTGCCCTTACGGGTTGGGGGAAATGGGAAATCATCATCGCCTTCACTATCGGAGATCGGCCAAGCTTGCTGCCGCTCGGAGTTATTAATCCGGGGAGACACTCCACGAGGCTTCGTTCTTGCCGCCCTCTTATCAATCCTTAGTCCGTGCATCCTAAGGCCTCACCTGCATCCACTTCCACCCACTTCTACTCCCACTCCCCCTCCCGTTCGAATCGCGCTCCTTCCCCCTCCTACTGAAGAGCCGACTGCAGCATCAAGCATAGTGAACAAGCCAACGCACTTCCCAGGAAGAGGAGATCGACGCCCTTAGAACAAGGCCAACAACGGAGGTATCTCTGCCGCTTCATCGTTTGTCGACATGTCCGGCTCCTCCGTCACCGTGGTCCCCGAGACCGAAGGATCTCCCGGTGTGCAGGATGCGGTCCCCGAGGACCAACGCGACGCTTTTGGGTATCCCGCATACACCGACAACGAGGTCAAAGAATCACGTCGCCCCGACACTCCCATCAACGACCACAATGACCTTACCAGACGGGAGAAGGTCGCTCTTATGGACCTACTGGCTGGATACACCAATATGCATATGGGTAGACCGGTTACGGGTGGCGGTAGCCGACTTTACCGGGAGCTCTTCGACCTTATCTTTAGAGGGTGGAGATCTCGGAATGATCCCGGTGCTCCTCCCAGATACCGCCAGCGCGGTTTCGATGACACGAGCCCCAAGGTTGGCCGTCTGAGCGAGAACCACCCTGCGCCTAACGCAGGGCGACCTTCTATCCAGCAGCAGGATGAGCTCAACGGGCCGGTGGTTCCCCCAATCGTTGCTGATGATCCGGCAAATGTCCAAACCTCGAAGCACCGGCAGGCAGGCCAGCCTGTCTTCCTCTCATTGACCCTGAACATGGAGCAAGAGTCCTTCAGTTGGCTCTGGAGAGATAAGGGCAAAAAGTTCGTCAACCACAAATACCTCACATACGATGAGGGTCTGGACAGAGGCAAGGCCCGTAACCTTGTCATCCAGCACTACGACCGCCGTGAGGAGTCTCGCATCATCGAATGGAACCGTGAGGTAGTTCTCTTCCTGGCTCGGCGACGAATCATCAAGTGGGCTAAGAATGGGAGTGCCAGCGTAGGGCACATCGCGGATCAAGACCGCCTGGGGCTTGGGGTTATCCAGGAACTTGTCTGTGCTCGAGATTTCGTCCGACGGGAGGCGGCCTCTGTTCACGGCGGCGTTTCCAGGATGACTGAACTAGTCCGGGAGCTCCATTTCTAATCACGGTGGCCGTGATCTCTTGCGCCTATCTTGGCAGCAATCCGCTCTGGTAAGTCACAACATGAAGCCCGCATCCGCATTGTGATCCAGCTGCTGACATTTTGTAGCGATGATGCGCTCTTGGCACAGCCTTACAACCTAACCTTCCCGTCCAGATAAATGCTTTATGATTCTCTCTAGTAAGTTGCAATACAAAGCCCTCATTCACTCTTTGATCAAGCTGCTTATATTTGATAGTGAGGCGAGACCGCGGAGGCTTGCGATGTACCAGTCCCCCCAAGCGCGCAGATGTCGTTGTGATTCACTCCGGTATGTTGCGACGCCAAGCCCAGGGCTTGATCGACTTGCTGACGTATTTCCATATAGAGGAGCACTGCGGACATCGCGGTATCAAGGTTTCCCCTGTCTTGGGCTTTTTGATCATTCTCTTTTGTAGGTTACCATATGAACCCAAGGTTTCGTCGGCCTGCTAACCCATTCTTTTATGACCAGACTTTTCACTCCCTCACCAACACCCAGCCAAGTGGCATAGCGAGAGAAGAACAGAGGAATGGGTAGAAATAGAATGTCTTCAGGGCCTGGTTCCCGCCCGGGTCTTAATACATATGATTGCCGCGTTATCCTAAACACGAGGATCAAGATATAAATGAGACGCCAGAGACGCCATGCTTAACCCTGACTACTCTCAAAGGCCTCTCTCTACTTTATGATAATAATTTACCTCAAAAGCACTAAAATAATAAAGAGATATTCTAACAAAGAAGTAAAACCTTAGATTTCTTTTATTAATTATGAAGACAATTTATGTTTTCCTATCCCTAACCTCAGGGAAGCATATTCTAATATCGTTGCAGTATCTCGCTCTTTTCTCAATCTGCGTGCTAGATAACGGACGTGCTCTCTTCAAGATTCAAGGCCAGACCGAGAAACACTGGCGCGCCAGCAGCGCGAGCGGGCGACAGCGGGAGCTCAGGGATCACCCCTCCACTACCTAGCTCAGGGTGGTTGACACTGAGCACACCGACTTCGACGCTCGTTTCCATGAACTTATGGTCGACGTAGGTGGGGGCAGGTTGCTTCGCTAGTTGGAGGTTCACTTCTTGAAAACCTCTCGGAGAAACTGGTCGTAAAGTTGGGCGTCGTCGTGGACAAACTCATGCGCCATATGCTTGCGCATAGACGTGAAACGAACGAGTAGATCAGCAAG
Organism: Fusarium neocosmosporiellum; assembly: GCA_006518225.1. Lineage (NCBI taxonomy): Eukaryota > Fungi > Ascomycota > Sordariomycetes > Hypocreales > Nectriaceae > Fusarium > Fusarium neocosmosporiellum. Next base: position 4,138 of record SSHR01001913.1, read on the forward strand.
AAGCATCTTCTCATTCATGGTCAAATGGCCCCTGGCCACGCCGATAGATTGCAAGCACTCGGTGAGGCTTGCATGGGGGAAGACGTGGAAGACCCCTGTGAAGCATCTGGATTCGCCATAGTTTAAGGCGATCCAGTTCGAGTAATCATCCACCCGCCCAAGACGGACCTTTGTCTCGAGCTCCTCGAACCAGGTATCGATATGCTGATAAAACCGATCGGGGTTCATATAATATACCTCTTTGAGATCTCTGAGCCATTTGGCCCTCTTCGTTGGAAGAAGCCATTGCGGTGTAGCACGAGCTACCGCGGAAGATGCTGTCATGCCTGCCAACGATGAGGCCTGGTGAGAGGCGGAAGAAGAGGAGGTCGGGCGAGACGAGGAAGGGTTGCCCAGACGAGACGAAGAGGACGAGGAGATTGGGAGAGACGAGATGGTGGTGGTAGAGGAGGAGGAGGCGCCGTAGTTGTACATCGTCAGGAGTGCCTGCCTCTTGGAAGATCGAGCGGCAGCTGGGCTGCGGGCTCTCACTCGTTTGTTGTCATCAAGACTTTTGCCAAGTACGGGCAGTTCGTCATCTTCGTCATCATCATCTACCACCAAAGTTGGGGGAGATGTGGCTCGAGACTGTGCTCTCTCTTTGCCCTTCCTGGTCGATGTGACGATCCGAGCTCGTGCTCGCTCCTGCCCCTTCTGGGTGGGGGGTGATGGGTTCTCATCCTCTTCGTCTTCCGAGGTGGGGTCAATGAATTCAATGGCTTGGGAGCTTAGGGCCGAATTTTCGCCTGACTTGATGATGGGAGTTATGACAGAAACGGGAGCGGTGGTGGGAGGGGGTGGGAGCGTGGTCGCAGAGGCATCCACATGAGCATCTTCCGAGGGAAGGTGCAGAAGAGAGAGGGACTGCGTTGACGAAAATCAAGTCGTCATCTTAAGAAGGTTCAGCCTTTGTTTCAGCCTTGACGGCCGTCTCGGTGTCTGTATTGATCGCAGGCTCAACCTTGGTGGCGGCCTCCCCTTGACCAAAGGCTCAGTCTTGACTGGCTCGGTCTTGAACTCCATGATAAACGCTTCGCTCTGGTCAGTCACAGTCTTCTCACCGCGGAAAGAGCACGTACATTCGCCGTCGCGTTGTTGCTTCGGATGTTCTGAGCCTTGGATGACAGTTGCGTTGTGGGATGTCGGAGAGAAATTTGACCAAGAGAGACAAACTTTGTGGGAAGCCATTTGCCCTAGGGCAGGGAAATTCGGCGTGAGGAAAGGACTCCCATGAGGAAGGTGCTCCTGGGTCAGTGGAAGTGGACAAGGGTGAAGCCTCAGGGTGCACGTGCTAAGGATGATGGTGGGGAGGGAAGGAGCACAAAGACGAGGTATATGTAGGCTACCTACCTAGAGAGGAGCATTAATCCAGGTATTTCTTGGATTAAACAGTCAAGGGGGGAGAGCAATTCAGCTGAGTTGGATTGCGCAGCGGACGAATCCTTCCCCGTCCCCGGAACAAAGCAACCCCCTTCGCATCCAAGCTTCTGGCAGAGTATGAGAATCTCGAGAATCACATCCCCGGAGAGCTCCAAGCCCATTTCATAGGAAACAAAAATGGAGCACCTCTGTTAAAAGAAGGCCCGAACATGTTCGAGTTGAGCGAAAACAACCGAGCAAGGTGCGAGATCTCACCATCCGTTAGGAAAGAGGCGGCGAAGGACCTCCCGACAAAATTGAGGCTCCGAAATGCAATGATTGAGATGCATAGGCCGCTAGATGTTTCATGGACCGAAAAAAAAAAGGTAGAGGTGTCATCGATAGAGTTGCTGAGCTTGCGTATCTGATGAACGACATGGTTACTCGCCAGCTCTCCTTATGACGATAGAGGTGAGCCAAACAGCCGTGTGTTCGGGCCACACTTTAACCTCCCTCCGTTTGCTTCTTCTCAAAATTTGGAGAAGGCACCGCGTTGGCCTGCCTATTCACTGACGGCGAAGCCCCCTGTTGTTCCCAAACCAGCAATGCCAACGCAAGAGCCCCATCACTTGCAAACAGCTGCACAGCAGTGCCAGAGCATGAAGAGAGTAGAGGCCCTAGGAATCCCACAGAAATTCCCATCAAGTTGAAGCCCGATAATCTTGTAACTGCTTTCTCTACTCCCCAACTCTCCTCCTCCCACAACATCTCCCACACAACAACGAAAGGCATCGTATGCAGACCCTCTCCCCAAGCTCCTATCCCCTGGGATAAGCCTAACAAGACGTTTACTTCTAGAAGACCCATCGCGATGTCAGACCAAGACTCTTCAGACCAAGACTCTCCAGCCCTCACGGATCTCTTCCACGATGACACCGACGTTTTCGGCTCGCGCTCGCCCAACGCCGTCATCAGCAAGCCTGGAGATTTGACACGTGACGAAAAGTTCCTTCTGAGAGATCTTTTTCACACGTACATCAGCATGCCTGGGCAAGACCTTGGTGCGTCCCCGTCTCCCGAGCTCTACGGCGAGTTCTTCGACCAGATCTTCAGGTACTGGGTATCGACCCACAGAGTCAACACTCGACCTGTCCTCCAGCCCCAGAATTCGCAACAGACGTGTATCGAAATCCATCCCTCCTGGGCCTCCTTGACTGAAAGTAAGCCACAGGTCGCCAAAAAGATCATTACGAAGCGGAAACGTTGCGCGTCAACTTTCCTCACCATGCAGTTCAACGGTAAGGAGGGAGCCTTTACGTGGACCTGGCAGGATGAGAATAAGCACACCATCTACCTCCAGAATCTCGGCGCGTACCTTCCTCGAGGCGTGACCAAGAACGATGCCATGCGTATGGCAATTGAAAACTACGACAAGTTCGAGCGAAGGCGGATCTATTCTTACAACCACTATCAGGTTATCAACGCGGCGCGACGTCGCATCAGCAAATGGGCTCAAGTTGGCTCGTCTCACGATGACACCATTGATAGCGACGACAAGCTCGAGAAGGGTGACCTCGCCAAACTCAATCTTGCAAGCGATGCGTATCTCAAGATTGCCCGTGACGTTGCTGAAATAGCGGCTGGTCTCAAGGAACATTGTAACATGGCCTTTGCCTGATGGCCACCAACAGCGCTCCAACCTCACAAAATCACCATGGGCTATCACCTTGACTCTGGTAGGCTTGCCACAATGTCTGGGTCGAGATATTGAATAAACCACTGACCCATTTCATAGTGACGAGGTTCATCAGGTCCAGAGCCACCCTTCGTTTTTGCAACTGCCGCCGATGACCACGATGCGCTACGCCTTTCACTCCGGTAAGTTGCTTCTTGACCCCAGTTCTCGTTTTGATCAAGTTTCTAATGTGATTTGACAAGGAGGAGTCACTTCTCAATGAGAATCGACTTCGGCCGGGTTGATCTTTACATCAACGTTCCCACCACGGGGAGAACCATGAGTGTCTGAGGCGATGAGGGTGGTGGCAGGGAGTGGAGATACAGGGACGGGTCAATGCAACTGATTGTTGCCTATTTTTGTTCATGAAAGGCAAAGGGAAACGGGTGGTTAACCACGAGGTCGTAGTAATACTCAAACCAATACGGTGAAGCATCTTTCATTGATCAACATCAAGTGAACGTGAATCGGAGACCACCGCGACCAATAACACTCAGCCTTAAATTAACAGGAATACCGCTAATTGTGTCACCGACAGTCATGGCCCGAGCCGCCTCCACACGCGGGCCAGTTCACCGCGCAGTTCTCAAGAACAGGTCGACATCTGGCGACCCACCATATGGGGCTCTCGACTGAGTTGTGGACGCGGTCTGTTGGTGCCATGATCATGGGATCCAGCATCTCGGGTCTACACCGTTGTTGTGACTCTGAAAGGTGATGAATGTGAAACTTGGTAGGGCTGACGGCTGGTATTCTCAAGTCAGCGTGGAAAGTGAGGCGGATTGCTTTGAGTTCGCATTGCATTCATGTTGTCACAAACTGAACGTGATTCGATAGAAGAGAACAACCACAGTAAGCAAGAGGTGACTTCACCTCGTAACTATCAGGAATGCTCGACAATCAAGGCAGAATCTGTGGCTTCTCAACCCTCCGCCAAACACGACGACCCGGTCCCCAACCCCACATCAGGACAAAAGCCCGTGTGAAGCTGTAATTGGCGGTTGTCGGCCAACTGGTTCGAACTATTTTGTTGTGTGGCCTCGAAGCGCCCCATAGTCCGACCGCGATGCGGGATGATTGCCAGAAAGTGACTGATCACAAAGAGACGATCCCCGTACGATTTCTTGGTACAGATACACTTTTTCGCGAAGAAAACAAAAAAGTTGAAGGAACCAACGTGCATTTGTGAGCAAGAAAAACAGCCACGCAAAGTTCCCCGATCACCAACGCGCCCCTTTTGCGCCGGCACCTCGTGGAATTCGGGCTTTGCTTTCAGGGTTCAGGGAAACGACCCCCCTTCCCGCCCGTGTGTGTGTGTCCCGTCACGGCGGGTCCTTCTGGTGCCAGCACATCGCCTCATGCTGCTGCAATCTGCAACGGACAGCGAAGAACCCACAGCTGGCCTTGGCGTTCCCTTGTGTCGGTACGACGGTGGTTCAAAGTGGTGGTGGCCTCCTATCAGGGAGGGGTTGGTCTGCTCAGGAGTCGCCAACGGAGCAAAGCCTCCCGTTTATAGATTGGCGAAGAGGCACAAATCACGACATTGGATCTATTACTGGCCCAAGCTGGGAAAAGAGACGACACAAAAGAACCGCCAGTGCGTCTCCCTCCCCTTAGTTCGCCGAACTGAGTTCAATGCTTGTTATTTCTGAAACTTGGAGTGAGCTGGTTTTTGTTGCCGTGGGCAAAGCCAAGAGCTGGTTTGTCCTGTGCCTCGGATATTGATTGGACTGTCTCGGTCGATTCTGTGGGAGGCTGCATGAGGGAGGACCCAAAGATGAGGTCGCGTGGGCCGCTCGGACATTGTGACCGTCGTGATGGGATTTTGTGAGAATATCCATGTTTGAGGACACGGTTTGAGTTGAAGGGCTTCTGGACAGATGGATATTAGGATGGACACAAGCTGTAAGCACCATCGTCTAGTCCTTCTGGGCTCAGGGGCCATAGCTTCGCTGGCGACTTCTTTATCTAAGCAACAACCCAGAAAAAGACCCTTCTTCCATGGCCCTGCAACTCATGCCTGCGAGGATCAGCCCCTCCCGTTGCAACGCTCCAACCCCTCCACTGCGGAACCGAGGTGGCCCCTCTGTCTGGCTGCCCCCCCGTGTGACCGCCTGCCTCTGGGTTATGCCATGACCACCGTTATGGAGCCCCCTTCCCGTGGTGTTGCGGCGTGATGGATGGGGAGAGGGGTCGTCATACAGCAGACCGGACCCCGTACCAATTACCAACACGCTGGAACTCCCCTGGGGCCTGGGACAAGCCACATTTTCCCGTCTGTTGGGAGGGAGCTTTTTTTCCCAGTGCCAGAGTCCTGGGTTTCTTTTCTGCATCCGTGGCCGTGGGATGGGAAGAGGGAGGGATTTTGCATCCGTGGCCGTGGGATGGGAAGAGGGAGGGATTTTGTATCACAAACTCTGGATTGCGTGATGAGAATTCCAGTACGCGCTATGACGTTACCATTTGTAGAGAAGCGAGAGTGCTATTCGAGGTTACCGACGCAGCGGATGCACCCATGGGCCTCCAGACCGTTTCCAGACGCCGCCTAGACGGGAGGACCCATAGGAAGGAAAAAGTAACTTTTGTCAAGATCCCACAAGTCAAGAAAAGCGGGTGGGTTTTTTGTCCTTTCCGTTGCCTTGGGCCTTTTACGCCCTGATACCGACAATCCTTTCCTTCCGAGTTCAAACCTGACAGGGGGTGAATGGGCATTGCTCGAGTCAAAAAAGAAGCATCTCCTCTTTTCTTCTCGAAAGCTTACGCTAGCCCGGTTTCCTTTTCCTTGTGGCTAGCCTCGTCTTGACACACCGTCTCTTTTTAATACCAGGCTCTGCCCACGCCCACGCCTGGACCCCTTCTTCTCTCTTGACCCCTCTCGACACCACATTTTATGTTATTATTTATTTGGATGCAATATTGATATTCTGGCATCTGCGTCCGCTTCTCACTCACTTTGTCAGTCAGTCTATTTCGCTGGTTGAAGCTGTACGTGCTGCTACTCCCATCTCATCCCCCCACGTTCGCACACTGTCTAACCTGGTCCCTCAGGCGCATTTTCCTGTCCAAGCTGCCATCGTTCACAGTGCTCACTCTACTATCCAGACGGTGACGTCAGCCCAAGATCGTCGGCAGCCATCCTGTCTCGTCTCAGTTTCCACAGGGAAGGGAAACCCAGCTTAGCGCGCTCCTCATTCCCATCCTATCTCCTTGCTCTTTGACCAGCCTGTTGATCTCTCATTTTTCTCTATCGCTTCATTTTCACCCCCCTCCTCGCCAAGCGTCGAGGAACCCAAGTGGCCCTGCGCCGCGCGACATGCGCAATCGCATCTACGGCAGACTATGAACTCGCCGCCAAACTCCATCTTGGGCCAATCCAATGGCCAGCCAACATCTACCTCGCCAAAGAAGAAGACTTCCAGCTCGCGCAACGACTGCGACCGAACCGCGAGCATGCCCCCCGACGAAAGTGACGACAACACGGTCCAGTCGAGACACAACCGCCCTTTCAACCCCCCCTCTCCGTCCTCGTCAACCTCTCCCCTCGCCGTCGGCTCCACCCATGAAGCCGCCCTAATACAGAGCATCGAACGAGGCGACTACGCTCCCAACGACCTTGACGAGACCCGCAGCCTCACCGATAGCATTCGACAGCACATTGTGGACGGCGGCCTGCGCTATCATGCCTACCATGCGGGGAAATACCTGTTTCCCAACGACGAGGCTGAGCAGGATCGAGAGGAGCTGAAGCACAATTTGACGGTGTACTTGTGCGACGGCCAAATGTTCTTTGCGCCCATCGAACAACTCTTGGAAGAGGGCGCTGAAGTATTGGATCTGGGCACGGGCATAGGAAAATGGTGTATCGACCGTAAGCATTCCCAGCGCATCAAGCGAGCTTCGTTTACTTGGCCATGCTTGCTAACCTGAGACAGTCGCCGACAACTATCCAAATTCGCAGTTCCACGGCATGGATCTCTCGCCGATCCAGCCTGACTGGGTCCCAGAGAACGCCTGCTTTGTCGTCGACGACATTGAGCACGAGGGCGGGTGGACGTTCCCAGAGGAAAAGTTTGACTACATCCACATTCGCCACACAATCCATTCCGTCAGGGACAGGCCCTTGCTCTGGGAGCGCATCTACCAGTATGTGACGCCTGGCCTCATATGGATTGGCCACTCGAGCTGACTTGTTGCGCAGACACCTTAAACCTGGGGGCTATGTCGAAATCCAAGAGTTCCACTACATAGCAGCCTGCGACGACGATTCGTGCGATGGCCCCTACGCTTGGCGGGATTTCCTTCGGTACCTGCAGGAGGGCATGGCAGCTCTAGGTACCGACATCCACGGCATCCAGTACGTCGAGGGCGAGCTCTCAGAAGCAGGCTTTGAGGGCGTCACGAGAAAGAACTTCAAGTGTCCCGTGGGACCGTGGCCCAAAAAGGCACGACTCCAGGAGTGCGGGCATGTCCTGCGCGATGTTTGCATGTGGGGTCTCGTGGGCTTGTCTCGGAGGCCATTCCGCGACGGTCTCAAATGGACCATGATCCAGATCGAGATGTTTCTGATAGAGGTCCGCAAGGCCCTCACCGAGGAGGTCAACGGTCTTCCAAAGTATCACTCCTACTATCCCTTCCACAGCATCTACGCCCGGAAGCCGCTGGACCCCCCCTCAACGGATGCGCCGACGCGGAGCACATCAAACGCCGAAGCATAAAGGCGGAGAAGCGAGTCGGGAGATCGGACCGCTAGGCCGATAGCACTTGCAACCATTTTTTACCACAGCAGCTTACGACACCGCTGCGAATGTCATGACGACTAACGACACATTGTGCATTTTTGCATACATCTTCTCAAGCATGGAACAAAGCAAGCAAGTTTGGGGAGTGGGCATTGGCTGGCGTACCATGTGTTTACATTTTTAACCTCTAGACGGCCTCGGGGCCAGTGGCCAGCATTGGATGCCACCACAATGGCGCAATTTGGAGCGGTGAATTCTTTTTTGTTTGTTAGGGATGCCATGGTTGGACAAGTGTGAGCTTTGGATACAACTTGAACGAGCTTGTTTGCATCCAGGCACCACACTACTGAATCAATGCGATTAAATCGGCTTGAACAACAATTCCATTCTTCCCATCATGTGAAGCTTCAGCGCCCTTTGTTCTGACAAGGCACACAAGTTGGTCATGGTTCCCTGCAGCAATCTCACCTCCAACCCCGGCCAATGATCTGACCTGCCTCTTTGGACAAGCGCCAACGCGAACGCGAGCAAATGCGAGAGAAACAAGCTTCGTATGTGACGATCCCTTCTCTCTCCCTCACCTCCATCATCAGCCCTATGTCATCTACCTTACGACGCCTGCATGCAAAAACAGTGTCTTGGTTCGACCGGGAGGATGCCTGCGTGCGTAACCATGGCACACCTGGTCAAGGATGACGACTAATATCCGATGATCCCATCTTGGCTCTCCTCCCATGCCCCCCACTGGACTGAATCCTTCAAGATTGATAAACGCTCTTTTAAGACGGAAGCCTGAGCCGCATTTCTTTAATAATTACGCAACGCAACACAACAAATCATGGCCTCGACTCTCTGCCTCAACGACGGCTCCCTTGGGCCCGGCGTCCGGGGGTGTCGTGGGGATTTTGACTTTACGCAAAAGTTTGAGCGCATCTTTCTCCAGATTATTCCTGCTGCTGTCTTTGTGGCGGCTGCTTTTGCTCGTGTTGCTGTGCTTTCTCAGAGGCCGAGGATTGTTGGGGGCCTCGTTTTGCAGTCGCTCAAGACCGTGAGTTTACTACAGCTTCAGGCAAGTCTTGCCATGCTTGTCTAATTCGGCATAGGCCTTCTTGATTGTATACTCCATCACGCAGCTTGCGACTCTGGTGCTCGTGGCGACAGGTGCTCGCGGCGTAGTTCATGACCTGTCCCTTGCTGGGTCCTGTCTCGCCTTTGCCGCCTCGTTGCTGGCTGTCGCATTATCGCACACAGAACACTCCAGCGCCCGACGGCCATCGACCTTGCTCGCCGTCTACGTTCTTCTAACCTTGCTCTTCGACATTGTCCAAGCCCGCACGGCATGGCTCAGCATCAGCAGCTCGCACCAGACCATCCAGGCCCGCCTCTTTACCGCATCAGTCGTGGTCAAGGGTGTCATCCTTTGCCTCGAGACTGTTCCAAAGACGAGATGGATCCATTGGAATGCCGACGAGCACAGCCCTGAAGAGTCGAGCAGTGTGTTTAGTCTTGGGGTCTACGCCTGGTTGAACAAGCTCTTTCTCAGAGGGTATCGAGGTGTCATGGACATCGATGATCTGTATCCCCTCGATGAGGGTATGGCTGCTGCAAAGCTCTACAGCCGGTTTGCAAAGAAGATTCGGACTCACAAGTATCTCAATGAGCCCAATTCAGGGCTGTTGAAGGACCTCTGTAGGACGCTTACAGGGCCGTTCCTCTTCCCCGTCGCTCCTCGCATCGCCCTCATCGCCTTTAAATTCTGCCAACCCTTCTTCATCGACGCAACCCTCGGGTTCCTCCAGGTCCCCGAGACTACCGCTACAAAAAACATGGGCTACGGCTTGATCGGCGCCGCCTTCCTCATCTACGCCGGTATCGGCGTCTCGTCTGCCTTCTACGGCTACTACAAGCAAAAGGCCCTCACCATGATCCGGGGCTGCCTGTGCGCCGCCATCTACCGCAAGACGACCGAGCTGAAGTTGACGTCGACCGATGACTCTGCCGCCTTGACCCTCATGAGCACCGACATTGAGCGAATCGTCTTGGGCGGCGAGACGGCGCATGACATCTGGGCCAACACGATTGAGGTTTCTGTAGGATGCTGGCTCTTGTACAACAAGGTCGGCGTGGCTTTTCTCTCGCCTCTCGTCATCATAGCCATCTGCGGCGCCTTGCTCGCCTGGCTTCTAGCCCTCGTCGGTCGAAGGCAGAACGAGTGGATGGAGCGAATCCAGAACAGAGTCGGGCTGACGGCCAACGCCATATCCCACATGAAGCTCTACAAGATCTCGGGCATAACCGGCCCAGTAGCAGACTTGATCCAAAGTCTACGCGTGGGCGAGCTCAAGGTCGGGAATAGCTTTCGCTTCCTAATGATCGCCGCCGCCTTCCTGGGCTTCGCTCCTCTTGCCGTCTCGCCCGTCGTCACGCTCGCGTTTACCTCCGAGTCTCTGGGCGTCAACACCATCTTTACCTCTCTGTCGTACATCATCCTTCTCACGTCGCCGTTGATCAACATGTTTCAGAGTCTTCCTCGCATATTTGCCGGTGTGACGTGCACGGCGAGGATTCAGAAGTTTCTTGTCGCCGAGTCTCGGACTGACTTTCGCGATCGACAAAATCCTCAGTCTTCTTCCAGCTCGGAAAAGACTCAGACTGGATCAGAGGATTCTGGACTGGCCTTTTCTGTTGAGAACGGAGGCTTTGGATGGGGTGGCGAAAAGACGACCTTGAACCGGATCAACGCTTCCATCCCAGCTCACAAGCTCACAATCGTCGTCGGCGAGGTCGCTTCTGGAAAGACAACCTTTTGCAAAGCTCTACTAGGAGAAGTCCCAGTATCATCTGGGACGATACAAACCTTCTTCCCGTCTTCTCGCATCGGATACTGTGAACAAACCCCGTTCCTCTACAACGCCACCTTCAAGGAGAACATCATCGGCCACTGCGCGTTTGACCAGAAGAAATACGACGAGATTATTGATGCTACTATGCTTAGCACAGATGTCGCCTTGCTGCCGCAGGGCCACGATACCAAAATCGGGAGCAACGGCATCATGCTCAGCGGCGGTCAGAAGCAGCGCGTTTCTGTTGCCCGTGCTCTGTACTCGGAGGCTGATGTCATGATCTTTGACGACGTGTTGAGCGGTCTTGACAATGATACGGAAGCTGAATTGTTCCGCCGCGTCTATGGCCCGGGGGGTATCACTCGTCGGAGAAACGTTACAGTTGTGATTTGCACGCATTCAGTTCGACATCTGCCTACCGCTGACCACATCATCGCTCTTGGTTCCGGCGGCACGGTTGTCGAACAGGGCACATTTTCTGAGCTGATGGATAACAACAAATACGTCTACAGTCTCGGCGTCAAGCATGGGGGCACAGATACTCCATCGACCGTGGAGAGCGTCAACGAGCAAGCCAACACCGTCACCGTACCCCCTTCGAGATCTATCAAGACCGAGCTGGACGACAAGTCAAGACAACAAGGAGACTGGTCTATATACACGCACTACTTCAAAAGTGTTGGATCCGGGGCAGCTTTCACAGTCATGTTTGCGGGCATCATGTTTGGAGTTTGTTCCAACGTCTCGAGCGTCTGGCTCAAGTTCTGGTCCGAGGATACATTCAACAGACCAACGGCTTTCTACGTGGGCATCTATGCTCTGTTCCGTGTTGGGCACCTCTTGTTTCTCCTCTGCAACGCCCTCGCAAGCAACGTCTGGATGACCGCCTCCGCCGGCACTGAACTCCACAAACGTGCCATCACGACGGTTGTAGCGGCGCCCCTGAGATTCTTCACAACTACCGACTCTGGCATCGTGACCAACTTGTTCTCGCAGGACATGACTCTTCTCGACAATGACTTGCCGTTGTCTCTTACGAACTTTACGCTCGACATTGCCGAGTCCATCGGCATGGCGTTTGTTATTGCGTCGGCATCGCCATACCTCGCGGCAGGATACCCTTTCTTATTCATCGTTCTGTATTTTGTGCAAATGTTTTATCTCCGTACTTCACGGCAGGTTCGACTTTTGGATCTCGAGGCCAAGAGTCCGTTATAGTAAGTTTTTTAACCCGATGCTTCATCAGAAGTTAACGCATGAAAGCACACACTTTATCGACACCCTAAAGGGCGTTGCCACCATCCGGGCCTTTGGCTGGCAAGACCTCGACATTTCCCGCAACAACCATCTCCTCGATACATCCCAAAGACCCGCCTACCTACTCGGCGTGATCCAGCAGTGGCTTACTTCGACGCTCCACCTCATAGTCACCGGTATCGCGGTCCTGCTCATCGCGCTGGCGACTCAGCTGCGGAGTAATGCGGGATTGGCGGGTGCCAGTCTTGTGTCCTTGCTCTCGTTTAGTGATTCCATTACGAACTTGATTCGAAGCTACACTTCTCTCGAGACGTCGCTCGGCGCTGTGAGCCGTCTGAGGTCGTTTAGTGAAATCAAGCCAGAGGACCAGCCCGGAGAAGATGTTGAGCCCCCTGAAAACTGGCCGCAGAATGGAAATATTGAGATCAACGACGTATCAGCCTCGTACGAGCCCGAGTCTCTGAACGAAGATGGAGTTGTCATTGGATCACCCGCCAAGCTTGCCCTGAGCAACCTCAAGCTGAGCATTACTCCAGGCCAGAAAGTTGCCATCTGCGGTCGAACAGGTAGTGGAAAGTCAACAATGATTCTCCTCCTGCTCCGACTTCTTGACCCTCTCCAGTCTTGTTCGAGGAATATGGAAATCGATGGCATTCCCCTGTATCAAATCGACAGGTCGACTCTAAGAAAGCGTATTATTGCTATCCCTCAAGACGCAGTTTTCCTCCCTGACGGAAGCTCCATCAAAGCCAACATCGATCCCCTAAATGGGGCCACAGAGTCTGAATGCGTCCAAGTTCTCGATACCGTGCGTCTCTCCGGCTTCATCGAAGACCGCGGCGGTCTCAACGCTGGCATGAGCGCCGACGACCTAAGCGCAGGTCAGAAGCAGCTCTTCAGTCTCGGTCGCGCAATCCTCCGACGCCGCGTCAGAGACAGGCTTGCAGGAAGCGAAAAGCGAGGTGGTCTACTCCTGCTAGACGAAGTGAGCAGCAGTGTCGACAAGGCGACAGACAGAGCGATGCAGGAGATTATCCGCGAAGAGTTTGAGAGCTACACCATCGTCATGGTGTCTCACCGGCTCGAAATGGTCATGGACTTTTTCGATAGGGTGATCGTTCTTGATAAGGGCGCTGTGGTAGAATCAGGAGGGCCGAGAGAGTTGGTTGATACGCCTGGAAGTCGATTCGGCGAGCTCTGGGGGATTGAGCATGACGATGCTGGAAGTAGTCAGTGATATTAAACAGGTGGAGTGTCGAGCCTGTCTCATCTTGTCAGCTGTTCCTTTAGGTCTTTGGCGCCCAGACCATTAGCTATATAGCACACCTCTTCGGATAGCTACGTACCTATCCTTAGTAAATCCTCATTTATACCTCTTCATCTTTTACACAATAGTCATCATGTTAAGAGTAACCACAAGTATCATGGCGCTTGTCTCGTTAGCAAACGTACAGGAAGCTTTGTTGGAGAGTTCACTAGTTTTACCAGTGGAGACATCAGCGAGGGCCTCGACGAGTTCCAAGACTCTCTCGACAAGCTATGGTGCGTCGATACTCCCTACCTTCATCCATCTGCTTACCGTCGATAGTCTCTACGTGTTTGCCCTCTTCATCGCCCGTTTCGGCCTGAGCGCTATTCATAGATTTGTTTTCCGAATGATTAGTATTCGACCTTCGGCTGCTATCAGACTTCACTATGTTCGACATCTCTTCAGACAGACGATCCATGTCCTCGATTCTCTCTCACCTAGTCACGCCGTCAGCACCATCACGACCAGCAGCAACACCCTGCAGATTGGCATCTCTGAGAAGCTTGGCACATTTATTGAATATACCTCTCTAATCATCGCTTCTCTCATTGTGGCCTTGACCTGGAACCGAGAACTGGCACTCGTCACGTTGTCCGGCTTCGTTGTGGTCATCATTGTGTAAGAGCATCACCATGACCTTTAACTCAATCAAAGCTAACAAAAACAGTGTTTTAATGAATCTTGCTACTATTTTCTTTTCCATGGACCGTGTTTCGGCCCCCATGCAGGCTATGGGGAAAGCTTCCCTCGCCGCCTGCGAGTTCTTCTCCCTAATCGACGCCTCTGCTCCTGAGAGGGCTCAATCAGGGAGCCTCACGTGTTCGCTACCGTTAATATTGTCTTCGACGGTGTTACTTTTGCGTATCCGAGCAGACCCAATGTCAAGATTCTTGATGAGCTCGACTTGCACATTGAAGCTGGCAAGATCACCGCCATCGTGGGACCCTCAGGATCCGGGAAGAGCACTGTCGTTGGCCTGATTGAGCGTTGGTGTCCAATCAAGCAGCAGTATGTGATCGCTAAAGCGATACAAACAGAGGAGAGCAAAAAGAAGAAGGCAGAAGAAGGTGATAAGTCGAGCGGTGTTGAACTACAAGTGACAGGAGATGCAGTTGAGCTCTGTGGTAGTGTCACCACCTGTGGTCATTCTCTTGATGAGATCGACGTCAAGTGGTAGCAATCGCAAATTAGTGTCGTCCAGCGAGAGCCATTCTTATTCAATAATACAATCTACGAGAATGTCGCCAGAGGATTAATCAGTTCTCGCTGGGGAAAAGAGCCCGAAGAGATAAAAAGAGGACTCATCAAGAAAGCCTGCCAAGAGGCCTTGGCTGATGAGTTCATTGACAAGCTCCCCCCACGTATTTGCACCACACTTATATGGCAGACGATAGATCTTGGCTAACAATGTGCTCTAGAGATACGATACAAAGGTCGGTGATGGCGGCGCTGGACTCTCGGCTGGCCAACGCCAACGCCAGCGCCTCGCTATCGCGCGATCCATCGTCAAAAGACCTTCCATTCTCATCCTCGACGAGCGCCATCGACGTACGCGGCGAGCGCATCGTACAGGAAGCTCTCAATAAGGCCGCTCAGGGCCGAACGACCATCATTGCCGCCCATCGACTCTCCACGATCAAGAACGCCGGTCGCATCGTGGTCCTCAAGAAGGGCAAAGTCGTTGAGTCGGGCACGCACGAGAGCTTGATTTCTATGGGCGGTGTTTACGCTGGCCTTGTCAATGCTCAGGCGCTTTCCTCTGGTGATTCTTCGCAGGAAGACATCTATGATAGGTTTGACACGGAGGACATTGACATTCTGGGCCGCGAAAAGAGCCACGCAGTCTCTGAATATGGCGACCACCCGAAATCCGACAAGAACGAAGGCGGAAAAGACTGTGGTTTCTTTGGAAGCTTTGGTCGAACCTTCGGTTCCGGTACGAGCTTCAGTTTGAGAAGATGAATGACGCGGTCTTTGCTGAGAGTTCGCAATTCGCCTCTGAGGCTATTAACGCCTTCCGAGCCGTCTTCATTGGCTCTAGCAGACTTGATATCTGCTCGTTTCGAAAAGCTATGCCACGGCCACGTCTCTTCTGCGTTCAAGGAGGCCCGCTGGGTCAGCATCATTCTCGGATTCTCCGACAGCGCCACTCTAGGCTGCCAGGCTCTCATTTTTCTACTACGGCGGTCGACTTCTCACTCAAGGAGAGATTGGAATCATGGGTTTCTTTATGTGTCTGATGGCCAATGATGAATGCCGCAGAGGGATTTGGCCAGAGCTTGAGTTTCGGTCCCAACGCTGCCCAAGCGGCTGCTGCGTCGAATCGTATCCTAGATGCGAGAGAGTCTCTCTTGATGGAGCCTTTTGGGGAGGGGGATATTCCTGATACGGAGGGTGGCATCACGATTGAGCTGCGCGATGTCCGCTTGAGGTACGCAGGTCGAAAGACGCCTGTTTTGAACGGGCTGAACATGACTATCGAAAAGGGACAGTTTGTGGCTTTGATCGGTGCCTCAGGTTGTGGCAAAACGAGCATAATCTCTTTACTTGAGAGGCTCTACCAACCCGAGAAGGGCCAAATCCTCTGCAATGGAAAAGATATCTCGGATGTCAACATCTATACCCACCGCAAGCATTTGTCCCTTGTCGCTCAGGAGCCTGCTCTCTTCCAAGGTCGGTACTCTCTCTGCATCTAACACTATTCCCTAACTAACTTTTACAGGCACGCTCCGAGATAACATTCTTCTTAGAATCGACCCCAGCACTATCACTGACGATCAGCTACACGCCGCCTGCCGCGACGCTTCAATCCACGACTTCATCGCCTCCCTCCCCGAAGGCTACAACACCAACATCGGCTCCCGCAGCGTCTTCCTCTCCGGCGGCCAAAAGCAATGCGTCTCCATAGCCCGCGCCCTCATCCGCAACCCTCAAGTCCTCCTCCTCGACGAGGCCACCAGCTCTCTCGACTCTGAGAGCGAGAGGCTCATCCAGGCAGCCTTTGAGCGCGTGGCAAAGGGGAGGACCATGATTACTGTGGCGCATCGACTTGCTACGGTGCAGAATGCCGATGTTATCTACGTCTTTGGTGAGGGTGGTCATGTGCTTGAAAAGGGGAGTCATGGACAGCTCCTCAAGAAGAGAGGTGTCTATTACCCGATGGTAGGTCTTACATCTCGATGACTGCTAGAACTATGAACTAACCAGAAAATTAGTGTCAAAGCCAGGCTCTTGACCAGTAGGCTTGATGCTATATCTGGGCAGCTTGGGTTCTTTCTGATAAGTGTACGTATTATAGAGGAGTTACCTATCATCTCAGGCAGCATCGCCCAGCATCTCTTCTCCGTTTCTTCTCGGATCCCGTGATCATTATGAGCCATTCTGAGTCCATTATATCCCCCCTGATTACACCCCGTGACTTTCCGTGTCTGCCTTGCCTTGAGCCTCAGCCATCAACATCCCAAGATGACTCTCCTCAACCCAGTGCGAGAGATTCATCCCTCGACCTTCCCCTTTCACAAGGCGTGTCGCTATCACCATCCCAGCCTCCTCCGGCTACATATCCCGGATCCCCGATGGCAAAAAAGTCCTACCTGCCCCTTGACTCCTTCGCCACTGGACCATAAGACCGTGAAATGTTGCTCCGACGGGCGTCAGTCTGAGTCCTTTTTACCCCGCGAGATAGGCATTGGACGCTGCGCCTAGGAAACTTGCATGTGAAGCAACTCGCTCCAGCCAATCTCCTTTCGACGTTATCCTTTACTTCTGCCTTGCAAGGCGGACGCGTCGCGATCGATATCCGCTTTCGCGTCATCGTGAATGTCTCTCGCGTTGATGACTGCTGCCTACCCAGCCCCCTTGTACACTTATGGACCAGTCATGTCCCCAATATCAGTCGCGCTCCTAAATGCCCCAAAAAAAGAAAAATGAACATCTATTCGTCGATATGCGCGACGTGTCTTGTGGCGATGCCTGTGTCCTAGGGTAACCGCGCAATTTCACGGGTTCCGGAGATGAGAAATGGTGTGACTCACGCAGCAGCGCCCGTCGAATCAGTAGCAGTACCAGACTAAACAAAAAAAAAAAAAGGGCGTGAGTTGATCTGGGTGGTCATTTTCACAAGAGGCGAAAGATGCCCAATCCCAGCGAGAGGCCTCTCACAGCAAAAAGACGCAACGTGAAGAAGGAGGCAAAAAAAAGAGAGCATGGATATGTTGTCCAGATAAGAGATGCAAGGTGAGTGCCAATATGAGTGCTTAAACACATCAAGCCAGATCTATTGATTAGCAAGATTTGATTTCAAAGCTCTTGCGTCACTCGCTCGCTCGCTCGCTGCCCAAGCAAGCATAAACCAGCAGCAGCGCCCGGGGACCCAGAAAACCGGGAACCCGGGAGTTGCGCATATCCTGCAGGGCCCGATCACCTGCCGCGCCCGAAGTGGATCCCCCGGGACTCCGGGATTGGGGGCGAAAAACAGTCAAGATCGGGTGGCAGGTGGTGGTCCCGGCCGAGTGGTCGAGGTGGCTGAGCAGTACCGGCAGCACAGCCACAGGCGTCAACCACGTGGCTTGGCAACAACGGTGGGGAAACTTGTTTATTTTGTGGTGGTGGTGCATCTCTTATGTCTCTGACAATAACATGATTACGGATTGGGCCGAAGGGTGCAAGGCAAGTGTCAAGGGAGGCGCCGTAGTAATTGAGGCCTGCGACTTTACCGGGCAACTGATCTTTTAAGCGCTGAAAGCTGAGACTTGGCAAGCAGACAGACAGGCCACACTTGCCGCATGCTGCTTGCTGCTTGATGCAGTTTTAGGACCTGCGGCTCCGAGTGTGTTTTACAGGTCTAGACTTTTCCGTTTGTAAACTGGAACTTGCGACGCTGTCTCATCCAGTGATGGGATTTTCATGATAAAAATGTTGTGGTATAGGGTTACTGATGCCCGTCCCCAATTGCCTTGCCCTGCCCTGCCCAGGGCTCGTCTCGTCAACTGGCCCTTGCCTGGCTGGCATCTCTATTGGCTCACCCGATAGAATGGCCGGTCGAGATGTGACGTGGGAGCGGGAACAGAAGCAGTCCTGGCTCCCGGCGTGCAGATGCCGCCGTTGACTGCAACCCTCGATATCCCGCCTATTGGCTCCCGGCCCCAATCTCTTGTCCACGGCCGCCTCCGGGACCCCTCCTGGGCCCTCCATCTCGGGTTGACAACGCAGACAACACCACTTAGCATCTCACTCACACACCACTCGTACCTCGCTCCGCTGGGCATGAACGCGTTTGAGCCTTGAACTGGAGGGGTTGTTCTTCTCACTCTTGCGGATGACTCTTATCATCCTTGGATGGCGAGCACGGGACTGCCGGGTCAGAAGGGGAGCTTCCTCTCTGTCGTCACCGACACGTGCCAGATGCGACTCCATCGTGATGCATCCCATCAGAGCTCGGATTGGACATTGCTGCTCCAAACCGGCACAGTACAATTTTTTTTTCTCTCACTCATGTCACGGGCGGGAGTGCAACCTGCCAGAGAGACCCTCTTTTCCTCTCATTGTCGATATGCATGCAGCCTGCGTTCTTTTGCCCTAATGGAATCCAGATCGCAGACACGCCCCCTTTCGGAACGTCCTTCTCTGCCGAGGGAAGGAAAATTCTCCCATGGCGCATCTTTTCTAATGTGCGAAAAAGCAATGTCCGTCATGATATCCATTCTATCACCCCTGTCGACGCCATCGCCCGGGCGCTGCATCCAGCTTCCGAACCGCGGCTGCAAGAGTAAAATTTTATAAAGCTTCTGGCGGTGTCGAGATCTTTAGCGCTTGGGCATGTAATGGAACATGTTAGTCAAGGGCTGCATCTGCTCCCGTCGCTGGAACTTGAAACAACCTTGGCCAAGGGCCTGATAGGATCCCTCAGGCATAGGGATGCCTCACTCCTGCCAGAAGCCGCAATCTATCCCATCTCAGCACCGTCCACTGATGGAAGGCCAGGACCTAGAACGTGTGGGAGGCATCCTGCATACGTCACTGTGCTGCCAACTTGCGTCCATGTATGCCTTCAGCCTTGGCCCGTTTGACGTCCACGTCGGTATCAGGAATCGGGGTCGGGGAGCTGCATACCGGGGCCACCACTTTCAGCTGGTCCAAGAGTCCCTGAAGCGCTGCCTGGCCTGGCCTGTCTTGTTGATGAGCGGCCCGTCTCCAACAAGGCCCCGCGATGGCGCATCCATCGTCGGCGCGCAGCCGGGCAACGGCCTTCGTCTCTTTGTCTCCAAAAGAGTCGGTGAGGAGAAGGTCAAATCGCCAACCTGCCTGGGCTACCGTAGTGCGCGCATGTGTCCGCAGTAGGCTGGCTGGCTGCTGGAGGAGGGGCAAAACACCGAGGGGAACCTGGAAGGGCCGTCGCTAGTCAAGGGCCCTATTTTTGGAGGGGTAAACAGGGTCGACGGCCTTTGTTGTTGTTCGAGCTTTTCGGTCAAGGGAGCGAATCGAGAGCGGCCGTTGGGTTAGGGTAGACGGGGAACACACCAACAAGCAGTGTCCTGTGTGCGTCTGTGTGTCCGTGTGGCCTTCGCAGCGGTCTGCCCAGGGTTTTGGATATCAAAGTCCGCAGAGAAGAAGGGTTTGGTGGGACCCGATCTGGGTGGTTTCCAAGGCTCTTTGACCTTCCCACCGACTTACACGCCGGGGGTCCTGGCTGTTCCATTCCAGTGCTCTTCTTCTCACCATCCCATCAGCATGCACCCAGCGACGTGTCTCTGCCAGGCTGTGTGCGGTGTGGATGCCAATCGGCATCCATCTTGGGGTGCATGGCGGGACCGATATGACGGGGCGGACGCAATTTGTTTGGACATGAATACCGCAGCCAGACCTTCGTTGGGAGGCACAAGCAGCAAGGTGCAGATTTTCATGACAGCAAGCACCCTAACAACCATTGCCAGCAACAAGCGAAGCGCTCTATGAGTCACCCGCTCATCCACTTTCAACAAGCGATGCCATGCGCGACGACGTTGAACAAGGCCGACAAAGGTCCCAGCCTGCACCGCACTGCTGTGGATTGCCGACCGTCGAGCATGGAGCAACAGGTTGCCATTCCATGGATCTATCATCTCAGAGTATGACAAACCACGAGGCTGCCGTAATGAGTGAGTCCCTCGGCAAAGGATTGCACAAGGCAGATGCTCTGCTGAAAGGGAAAATGCAACAGGAAAAAAAAAATATTCATGTCCGAACTTTTCGACCAGGATTGCCGGCCGGCCAGGATCTATCCAGGACAGACAGGACTGCATGGGACAAGGATGGGAATGGGGATGGAATTCCATTTCGACAGGCCAACAACAAGGCCCATCGTCGTCAACCCGGGCCCTTACTCCGTAGTACGCATGTAGTAATAAGCTGTAAGGGCGTGTGCGTTGCAAGCGTTAGACGTCCATCCGTCAGCTTGGACCGTTGCAGGGCGCAAAGACACAAGCAAGCCCCGAGGCTGTGGCTTTTTTCCCTCCTTCGTTTCTTTTACTGTTCCGAGTCTCTCCAATTCAAAAGTTCAGCATCAAAAGGAAAACCCAAAGCTCGGACGAGTGTAACCCAACCGAAACAGGGCGTGGTCGTGTGTTGAGACTCGTCGAGGCCGAGAGAGGCAGCTTCTTGTGTCTCCCGCATCCAGTGAGCCGTACAGCCATGACCATCGTCGTCCGTATCCTGAGATGGATAGTCCTAGATAATTTTACCTTAGATCCGGCTGTGCACCACATGCCGACAGGGACTCGCCGTGACAAGGGCAAGGCGTGATTGCGTCGTTGCCCGCTTCCTTCTTATTATTAGCGTATGAAACATGGTGCCCAGCAGGATAATTGCGTCGTCGCGTTGGGCCGCGATTTTATCATTACCGGCCGGGCCCAACGGAGAGGGGCGTGCAAGGGGTGTGTTTCCCGCCCGCTAGGGTGTCCTTGATCCGTCGACCCATTGTCTCTGGTCCTAATCTCGGGCCTAGCGACTTGAGGCAAAGGCGAAGGGAGCTCAGACCGAGCCGCCGGGTCCTCGACCAGAGACTGTGCGTGTGCACTGTACGGTTGCATCGTCAACCCTTATTTAGGGTTGAGTTGGCATTGTTGTTGTCGTTGTCTTGGTGTTGTTGCGGGTGACGCCCATGGCCCGTCGACGGTGCGAAGCAAAATCCTTGTCGAGAAAAATCTGCAAAATGACGGATTTTGACGATTTAGATTGTGGGCGCCCCTCGCACACGGACGCACACACATAATAAAAAGCACATGGCAAAAAATATCAAGCCCTCTCTCTGGTTGCCAATCTTGCAGAGGGCAGGACTGGGGTTGAGGATGGGTAATATTGGTGTAGCTGTGGACTCCTCCGGCTGCGATCCGCTGTCCGCGCATCCACTGAACAAACATCCAGGCCCTCTGGAGAGGGTGTCGAGCCTCTGGAAGGCCAGCATCTCGTCCCCGCGTCCCATCGACTTCTCCGTCTGCCGTCCACCGTGTCTGGATCGCTGGGTCGCTGTCACTGTGGGTGCATTAGGGCATATCGCTGGGTGGAAAAGGCCGCTAAACCTCAGTGACCGACTTCTGGGACGCAGGCACGCCGTCTCAGCGCATGGGGCACCCTGGGCGGGTAGTCAGGGTCCCTGGACAAGTCTGGATGGACTTGATGTGAGAGTGCCCCCCTAGCCTTGACCACGGGCTCCGGCCCTGCGGCTGACAAGCTGCGGGCACTTGCTCTCCAGCTCCATGCTCCGGCTCCAGGAATTTTCTCTCCATCCCCTGGTCTCCGTCCCATCGCCGGGCATGCAAGCCCTATCCATGACATTTCCATGGGTGTTTTTGATCTGAACCCTGGCTCCCTGTGTCCGGGGCGCAGGCAATCTTCGGTCCGGTCATCCCCCAGCAGCAACGGAGCAGGTTTGGTAATGAGTGGGTAATGAAAACCAGAGCCGGATAATGAGTCTTCTGGGATCCTGGGTGTTGCTGAGAGTAGGGTAGGACAAAGCGCCGACGCTCGTAATAAGCTTGGAGGATGCCTCAGAACCGTCAGAGCTTGAGTGACAATAACAAGAGTCGATACCCTAGAGTCTGACAGTCTTGTGTGTGGTAGACAGCAAACCCATTTATTCTAGAGACACCTCTGGGTATTGGCGGCCTCGACTCGACGTTGGCTCAGGCGCTCCATGGCTTCCTACTCGCTGTGTCTTGTCTGCAGAGTAAAACACGACGCAGGGGGCCTGAGAGGTTAGGTGGCATTTTACAGATCTTGGCCACAGACGCAAAAGGAGTCCTAGAAAAATTGCCAGCCAGATCTGAGACGAAATGAGAGATGGTCATGGCATGGAATCTGAGATGGGCCGAGACGGTGAGCCGGTGAGACACGACTTCCATTCCGAATCCTGCTTTTGCTGCGGTATCGTGGCCAATCATCATGGCATGCCGGGGAGATGAAGAGCAGATGCCAGCTCCAACACCCTATTTCAAGTCGCACAGGCAGGGAGCAAGGGCCGAGGCCCATCTCGGCCGACTCGAATACACGGGAGAAAAAGGTGATTCTTGGAGGCGGCGCAGTCTCCCTTTCTGCTACCCCTCCTCCTCGTGTTGTCGAGTACCAAGACGGGAGGCCTGTGGTTGACGTGCGTGACATGAAGTAGCGCCGATTCAACTGTTGACTGATCAGGACAGACTACGCTGTGTGTCGCAGGACCAAGATGACAGGCCTAGAGGCTTTTTGAAAGTCTTGAGCGGCCAGACGAACTAGCGCAGTCTCGACTGAGAAAGATGCGGACTGGGGGATGGGGGGGCGGCGAATGGGTGAATGGGTGGATGGATGGAAACGGAGGAGTCGGGGTCGACAGCTGCGGCTCGGGGGCACGCTTGTCCATCTCTGGGAAGAAGGCCTTGGTGTCGTTAGTCGTTAGTGTCAGTGTCGCAGACTGCTGGAAACGACCCTATTCGCGAGCCGCCGCTCCGGTGCAGGGTTTTGACGTGTGTCTTCTCCGCTGCCGCTCTCCAGTCGTCCACTGCCCAGTACCGACGGAGCGCACCTCGATGCACGATGTCTCCATCCTGTTCTGTCCCCCACCGTGCGGAGAAGTTGTCTAGAGCCAATCTGGTTGCCTTTCCGGCATGTTGCAGTTTGCAGGCATCAGATCGGTGGCGATGATGTCGAACTTTGGAAGGTCTCTCTTCCACGAGGGAGCCGATGCGCCCGTTGCTCACTAATGCAGGGGGGCCATGAACCTCCAACCTCGCCCTCTCTTTGTTGTGATGTTGGGTCATGTAACTCGATATTTGCCATCGTAGTACCGGGCGGAGGATCCCTGGTAGATTCGGTATCGGAGAACGGAGCACGCCGGACAAAGGCTGGACCAAGAAGAGCTTGCGACCGGGTTGTAGAACCTCAGGAATCAGGAATCTTTGAGAGGAAGAAATCGAAAAGAAGCAAGAAAAAAGAAATCCTCCGTATCTTTCCGGATTCGTAAGCTCGACCTGGACTGGACTACTCGCTTGTGGAGGGGTTCATCACATGCGCAAGATGATGGCCGCGATTGGAAAAAGGTGCGTCCTCAGATCAAAGCCTCGCTCATTGACGACTTGCACCGATTGGCATCTGGCATCTTCACGGTGGTCGTGGTGCAACGTGAGGGCTGTGCTTCTTTCGTAGAGGAGGAGGACCTGTCACAAGGCGAGCGAGCATTGCATGCATGGACCGCCGAGCGAAGCGAATAAGATAAGATGCACGACACCACCAGGCTCTGGCTGATGATGTAGCATCTGCGCACCTTGCCTGCGAGTGTGACACGGACATGAGCGTGTGATGGATGGTCTAAGATGGTGGGGAGAACCTGAGGCAGATTGATAAAGCTCGATCGGGCACCTTCCCTGGGACTGGAGTTGGCAACTCCATCCCGTCTTGGTTTCATCCGTGCCTTCCGCGACTCCATCTCTTGCGGAGTTCTTCTCATCATCGTCTCTGCCTGGCGGAGGCAAACACCAAAACAACGTTAATTCTCCGCCACGTCTTGGTTTGATACCGATCGCTGTCGCAGTCGTCACTTTAGCCGCCGTCGTCTCTCCCCGGACATTGGAAGGCATCATCGCTTGGCCGTGTCATCAACCGATCAGCATCATCGCTGCCAGCCTGGCAACCCAACCAGGCACGCGTGCCTCTCAAGGCAGTGACACTCGCAACTCTATTGCTGTCTCGCCTCTGTTCTGCGGTCGCCCATTCCAGCCTTGTTGACATTGTCGTCGCCTATAAACTCCGAGCCCTAGCAACGGGTGGGTTTCACACGGCTGCCTTGCGGCACCAACCACTCACGAACTGACTCGGCTGGCGGCGCTACGACTGCTGGGTAGCCTTTGCCAGCCTCGCGTCGCACTTGTGTAGTCCAAGTCTATTAAGGGCCGGGCTGAGTGAGTGTTTGCATGGGTTACGAGGGCCAGGGCCACAGACTCTAGAAGATCCGTGTCCCCAGGCCATCGCATCTCGTACCCTTGCTTCTATTGACGGTGCTGTTGCGTCAGCTCGTATTCCCGTGCGCACCTCGTCTTTCTACCCTGAATGCCACTGAAAATTTTCAAGATCAACACATCTCCCAGCAGGCAAGCGACTAACATTTCACAGTCCAGGATTCCTCCCAGGGGGTGTAACAACCTACCTACCGAGCGCCCTGTCTGGCTCTGAATCACACCGAGCCGCCTCGTCCCCCGGCGCTGCTCCGTCTTCCGCCGTGCACCCCTGTTGGGTCTGTTGCCGCCGGCGCGCGCCTAGAAGCCCAAGGAGAAGGAAAATTTTTCACCGGAACAGACTTGCGGACATCCGGGAGCGCGGACGTTGGGATTTGGATCCAGGCCGTCAATCTCGCTTACTCCCCGCCGGTAAATTGACTGGCACTTTGGTGGAGTTGAGAAAAAGTCCATTGTTCCGCCCCAAGGTGACCTTTTCTGGCGAGGCGTCTGTTATTGAGAACCTCGAGCCAGGGGAGAAACGAAGCCCAGAGCAAGCCAGTTGAGGAAAAAAGCAATCAATGGCCGGCACTCGACCCCGCCATCCACAAGTACGATAATATTTTTATTTTTTTATATTATTTTTCTCGAAAAGGTTTTCTGTGGCCCTCGTCTGCTTTCTTTTTTGCCGTCGCAGGATCCGCTCAGTTCGCAGTTTTTTCCCTTGTCCATCCTTGCAGGTGTCTCTCCCTCGTTCAGATGGCTGGTTTCAATTCGTAAGAGAGAAGACGAAGCAAAAAAAGAAAGACGAGGAAACAGCAGCAAAAAGTGACAGATGAGAGGCGAAAATTTTTTAATTGTGTGCGTTGTGGGTGTACGCCTCAGGGGATGGAGGTGTTTGTTGTCTGTTGAGAGACAGAGAGCACCCTCCGGACATTGCAGCGCTACAACCACCCCCATGATTCCCAGCTGAACCTTGAGCGAGTCGGATCCGTTGCTGCAATCAGTCACCATTTTTACCAGCTTCCATTTTTGCGCTGCCTCCTTTTCACGAGGCTGTCTCGTTCCCGTTGAGCCTATCGCTGGCTCTGTCTCTTGATTCTATCTCTACCCCTTTTTCGCATCTTTTCTCGCCTCTCGCCATACAAGGCCTGAATTAGCTGACCAGTGATCCAAGGGCACTGACTCATAATTGCGCGTGGGATCTGGATGATTCATGAATTGTCGAGCCCAACCAAAGAGATTGGGTTACGGAAACAATAGGGTGTCGAAAAGAAAAAACACAGCCATCCACAACAAATCCTGAGAGAGAAAAAAGAGCCAACCAAACTTGGCCGCAGCACAGCGCCCTGCAGCGGACTCCCGGGACACTACCTAGTACTGTACGGACTGCGTCACCGTCCACCGTCATTTCGCCAAACAAGCTCCGAGAGAGGAGACAGTGCGGCGCGAAAAGGACACACGTTGCCAATCGTTTTGCTGATGAGAGGCTGCAAGATGTGACTAAGCCTTGCTAATCGCACACCCATATTAGCAATACGCGCAATACGGAGGTTGACTCTATCTCGACACAGCCTCACTCAATCACATTTGCCAGTTCATTCTAGACGTCACCAGCAACGAATTGCTCTGGTTTCTCAGGCTTAGGAAAAGTCATACAAGACATCAGTCACCAAGAGACCAGGAAAAAGGATAAAAGGAGGGAGTGCAAGTGCAGAGGCTGCAAGAACCGGGCCCCCCCCAGCACCCCTGTCTCACACATT
>SSHR01001922.1:0-18620 GCA_006518225.1 Fusarium neocosmosporiellum
GATTGGATAAAATGCCTGGGAGTGACCGCGTCGGAGCCTTTCGACAATCGATGGGATAATTAAGCAGGCCTGAGCCAAGACAAAAGATCATATTTCACATTTATAACCTACAGGTCAAGTGTTACGTGCCCGAATGAGGAAATACCTCTGTTGGCCCTGATTAGCCGAGGGGTCGGCTAATCGGGCTAATCTCGGGCTACCATCACGTGACCTCGATGACTTAGGTCATCGTGGCAGCTAGCTTAGCAATGTCAGACTTTTCAACCCTTCAACTGCGACCCCTAGGTGCAAGTGGTGGGGGGTTGGAAGAAGGTTTGAAAGAAGAGCTGTTTGTGTTGAGTGTGTGGTTGTTGTTGTTGATTGTTGGTGATTGTGATGGTTGGAATGAGAGAGAGATCGAGGGGAGAAGAGCTCATCTTTATAGTCGACGATGCCCTCCAAATCCATACGATGCCGCCTCAAGCGACGTCCTTGATTCCACGATCCTCTCCCTTCTCCTCGATTAGAGCGATCGTCATTACGCAGGTGAAGAGAATCCACTCGTGAAGCTGGAGATATCCAGGACTAGATGTTCCCATTGGTTACTTACTCCCAGCAAGACGCTGCGGATGCAAACCCTCTATTAGACCCGCTCACGATGCAGTGATCGCCCCGACATCCGCTCCGCAGCGGAGAGAGCCCATTTCTTTGGCCAAGAAACAACAAACAGGTAATAGGGACCATAGCCGGGGTGCTGACTCGAGCGTTGGATGGCATGTAGTCCTGCCAAGGAAGATGCATTGTGAGTTATACGAATATTTGAGCCTCCTCAAGTCTTTAACGTCGTCACTCGGATCCCCGGCATTCCCAAGTCGTCTAGCGTGCCAAAAAACCAGAGTCATACAGATAGAGACTACTTGTTGAAGGAGAGGAAGCTCAAAGATGAACCTCGTATTCAGGCTCACAAGAAACTGACGGAGAATAGGACCACCAAGTCAGCCACCTCCAGCGGCAGTTATTGGGATTGCCACGCAACTACACGAGGCGGCAGATACAGGTCACGGAAGCCAAGCAAGAATTCAGGGAAACCAAGCAGCATGTGGATTCTCAGTGACATCCCCCAACAGGGTCATCTTCAGCCACACCGTCAGCAAAGGCCAGTTTTCCTCGTCAAGTCGCCTCACCTCGCGCGCGGCAGATGAGAGAAAAAAGACGAGACAGTGCGAGGGTCGGCCCGCGTCCTGCAAGCCACGGTTGCTTTGCAGGAGGACTCGTGGCCTCTCATCTTGGCCCCCCGGCTCCACTTGCAAGGGGGATTAAACTTGGTCAAATATTGGGAATACGCGCGCGTGCCTGGGGAGAGGGAGCTAAAAATTTGGTTTTCCCGCGGGCCATCGGAGCCAGCTTTTGCCAACTTTGGGGATCGTCAGTAATTGCCGATATGCCGATGAGAAGCCAACGGCGTCGTCGCCTATCATGAATCTGCCCTCTACCGCCGGCTTCGCTAGCCGACATATAGATACTATATGATCATCGTTATACATGAATAAACTATCGTCTCATGTTCCCTTAAGGGCTGTAAGAGGCTTGAATACGTCAATCAATGCCTCATGAGGAGACGCGCAACCCGAAACGTGCAGCGAGAGAGCAAAGCCAGCCCCTTGGAGATCTTCCCACCATTCACACTCCCATGTCTGAGACATCATGTGGTCTCCTTGAGGCTGCAGGCACAGCTAGCCTCACCGTACCAGCTTTCTGTGATTGATACTACATCGTACACGACGATGGAGACAGCTGATATTCGTGGCCATTGGATGTCTCAGTAAGCCACTAAACGCGGCCGCAGAATCGATGACGAAGTGCAGGATCGGTGCCGAGCCCGTTTTCTGGGCTGTTTCACTCATTGGAAGGTTGCCCAAATCTTGGGACGAAGACAGGGGCAATGCCTTGGGTCGGGCGCCTCTGACCGCGGCTACCAGCCAATGCAGAGATGTTGGGGCACAGGTAGATCATCGCCGATCGTACCCATCCCGGTCTACCTTTCGGTGACGAGTAACATGACTACTCTTCCACTCGTGCGCGGTCAGCCAGCCACGTCTCTTGAGGAGAGCCTGATCAAGGGCTGACTGGTCTTAACAGACAAGAGGTTGGATTTGTGAAGGCGGCATGGTCCTCTGTATGCACTATTCGTGGTCAGTGCATAAGTCGGTTATGCACAGAATTGTGCATTTGTGCTGCTCTACATAAAACACGGGATTAAAGAACAGGTACCAGTACATTGAGTTGCTTCCTAAACAAGCCTCACCAAGGACCACGACCAACGAACAACAATATTCTTATAGCAAGACGATGCTAAGTTATATCACAATGATATCTCACTATTAGCTCTTAATGTAATATAAAGTTTTGTTCGCCTCCCTACCCTGTAATAATCAATGCCAGCGACAGGGGCAAGCATCACGTGTTAGCATCGTGACATGACTTACCAGCCTACCCGGGAGCTGAAGGAGAAACGCAATTTGTCGTGAGGACCGGCAACTACGAACTGCTAAACATAATCCCGTGAGGAGACTGGCAGACTTGAAAGTGTAGATACATGTTACTTCAATTAAAAAGACTGTTATGGCCTTGCATTTGATCTTCATGATTCATAAACCACGATGGCAAGACAGGCATCATGCTTTGATTTTGCAGTCCAAAGTTGATTCCTAACTTAGGGATACGGGATAAGGCGCACGAACTTCGATGGAGTATACAGACCTAAAAAAATAAGGACGTGTCTTAATCATCGCTGGAACTAACATTAAAAGACACAC
The DNA here is from genome assembly GCA_006518225.1 of Fusarium neocosmosporiellum. Lineage (NCBI taxonomy): Eukaryota > Fungi > Ascomycota > Sordariomycetes > Hypocreales > Nectriaceae > Fusarium > Fusarium neocosmosporiellum. The sequence goes on from SSHR01001922.1 coordinate 2,796, forward strand.
CTGATGACTTTCTCCTTCGCGGCTCTCACGATCGTTGATCTCCGGTCTCGAAAGGAACAGGCGATGATGACTTCAGGAGCCGGTAAGCCACGTGCCATTACACGTGCCTCTACATATGACATTCACGTTTCACACTTGCTGATGACAACCTGTGAGAGTCACGTGGAATTCTGCCTTGCTCTTCCGCCTTCCTCTTTCAGCATCGAGCCTTTTCTCCGTCCCCCACATGCCGATTGCCCCTGCATCCTCCGTCCTCTTCCCCACAAACCGCATCCTTCCGGGCTGGCCTCATGTCTTGCCTCGAAGGAGTGAGCTTGAAGGCTGAGTAGATCGACAGCCTCTCTCTATCATGCGTTTCGTGATACCATCTCATATATTGCGGCTTCATATCATCCTCAAGGATCGCTGTGCAGCCCCCAGGATTCACCTCCAATCTGGTGATCTACGAGCCCTCTCTTCTTGCCCTGACCCTGTCTACCAAGTCCCTCACAACCTGGGGATCATTCGGCCCCTCGTGCGGCTTCGAGAAGTACGTGGGCTCGAAGGCCCTGCCATTCAACCAGTTGGGATCAGCTCCGTGCTCCAACAGCCATTCTGCATACTCCCAATCCTGCCCTGCGCACGCAAATGCAAATGGTGTCAGATCCTCCATCCTCGCGGGTCGAGTCATGTCGAGGAAAGGAACCTTCTTGATGTCATTGACGCCTGCCATTCCGGAGGAGAGAATGTACTCAGCCATGGGGCGGCGCACGGAAAAGGCTGTGGCGCGGGCCCCTCCCTTCCATTTGACAAGCTCATGTAACGGCATTGCATACGCGGGATCCGCTCCGTGAGCCACAAGCAGGGCTACCAGTGTGGGGTCCCCTGTGAGAATGGCGTGGCCAAGGACCCTGCTGGAGGCGCGGCGGCTCAAGGGCTTTGAGTCTCCTATGCCGATGTTGTGGTGGCTGATCATGGGATCTGCGCCGTGAGATAGCAGGAACGTGAGGAGAGGCCTATTTTCGAGGCTCTCGACGAGTGGATTGACCTGGCGAGTGTTGTCCATGTAGGAGAATCCAGTCCACAGCTGATTTGGATGCCAGCCAAATTCGACAAATACCTCGAGCAGTGGTATCGAGACTTCTCTCCCTTTGTCAAAGAGGGTCACCACCTTTCCCGGACCGCCCGCATACTTCGCCGGTTCGGTCCAAGATCGCAGAAAGACATTGCCGTGCAAGATGGTCCCATGCTTCAGCAGGCACCGAGCGACGGCGGGCTGATTCGCAAATGAAGCCCTCTCAAGACCGTACTGGCGCACTGCCTGGGTCGGATTGCAATCTTGAAGATAGGATTCGACCTGGGGCAGCCAACCTTGGGCGCATGCAACGTAAAACCCCAACTCCCGTGGGTCGGTCTGGTTGATGACATTGGCGTTGGTGGAGTACTCGGGCATGGGCAGGCGAGGCGGCAGTGCCGGAAGGTCATCGTCTTGAGATGCCAAGCTTGGCTGGGGCGGATATGCGGCTATCTCCCTCTCCGCACGGCGCCGGTTGGCGTTTGCCAGCTCCATCCTGGCGATGTGGTCGCGGATGTTGCCGAGGTCCTCCATGGTGGTGTTTCGGATAGGCCAGTTGGGGCCGGAGACAGTGACAGGGTCTTCGGAGGCAATGTAGGGTTTATCTGGATTGCAATCACGGAGGAAGAGCTGAAGAAGGTCAAGGCAGTGTCTGCGTTGTCGGCCTTGTTAAGTATGCGCATGCAGTGAGTTGAGTGATGAGACGGGTTGAACCCTGGATATTTGGCCTTGGCCATGTCCTATCTGAAACGCCCTAGGCCCAAATGCACCCAGTACCTGCATATTCACATTCATGCAAAAATCACCTGTTCCCTGCTCAAAGTTTGCTGCGGTCCACAAGCATGCGGTCAGCACTGCCCTACAAACATTGTTTAACCGTTCTGGGCATGCTTTGCGGCATTCAACTTGAAACATGATCTTTTTTTTTTTTGAGATAATCCGCCTTTGATGAGAGGGGAGAATCTGCCTGTTCCTGTGAAACGCATCTGATCAGCTTGTGCACCCTCACGAACTGCCTGTCTGCACAATCTGTTTAACGTTTTCCGACATGGCATACTTTCAACTGGAAACATGATCTTCGCCGGATCATCGGCGCGTTTAATGAAGCCTGGAGGGTGCGCCCGCTGTCAATGGCACGTTGTCAAATGATCAGCCCCCGGACTGTCAAAGAAACTAGACCAAAACCTGTTGAATCGGGCGACAACTAGAAATAACCCTTGAATTTCTAAATTCCTTCCATCGGCATTAACAGGCACCGTTGACGGGCATCCGCTCGCTTACAGCCGACGGCAGTCCATAGAACAAGGTATGGCTCGGGCCGACCACCCACAAATAATCCATCGTTGCAACTGAATTGCTAGCGCCAACAACATAGCATGTTGGCAAAAGATTAAAGGGAAAAAAAGGCTGTGCAGGGAGGATTCAGCTGCAGCTCCAGCTCGTATGCGGCACAAGCCAAGCCCTGTTCCCTCCAAGTTTAGAGCCAGTGCTTAAGCTTGAGTGTGCGCACAACCAACACGCCAATCACATAGTGGCATTCTGTAGCAGCGTTCGTCCTGTAATGTAGCGGGTGCAGGATGCTGTGTGTAACTAATCCCCAGCTACTGCGCAGGCGGCACTTTCTCATCCCGTACCTAGTGATCGGATACTAGTTGGTTCAGGCCGTTAATCCCTCATCATGCCGGCGACAGGGTTGAAGCTGAAGAACGAGGCATGGGGGCGGAGCCACTTGCTGATATGTTTCCTCATGTCGAACAAGAGGCTATATAGTGACCTTCGCCTCGTAGACATTCAGCTAATCATCACCGCAATTCCCTCTCCCGTGAGACGTCATTCTTTTCTTCGCCTACCATCATGGTGGCACTTCGTTTTCTGCCGCTGACCCTGGCCCTCGGCCTTGCAAACGCAGCTGCTTGCAGGCCTAAGCCTTCCACTACGCTCCCTGAAGCCCAGACCACTGGTCCGTATGGCCCGCCTGATGGTTGCAAGTACGGCTATGTGAACCAGTATGGTGTTTGTATCACAACCGCTGCACTCGAAGATTCGACTGTGAGTTGTCATTTCACCATGCTCTCCTAGGTGATGAGGCCCAATGGAGTGTTTCAAGCCTAGGTGCTGCACTATGTGCCGCATCTATTGCGCCCATCGAATCACACGCTGACCTAACCCATCTTAGACTACTGTCTTGAGCGAGTCTACTGATGTGCCTGGACAAGGTACCAGTGCTGGCACGCCCGGTGACCACACAACCGACAAGGCTGGCAACACTATCCCAGTGACGACTGACGAGGCCGGTAATACGATCCCCGTCCACACGCAAAGCACTGGGCGACCTGTCACTACGGATGAAGCTGGGAACACCATCCCCATCAACACCGATGCTACCGGAGTTCCTGTCACCACAGACGAGGCTGGTAATACGATTCCTGTTACTACTGATGAAGCCGGCAACACGGTTCCTGCTGTGACCACCGATGAAGCTGGCAACACTATCCCCGTCACTGATGCCACTGGACGTCCCGTTACCACCGATGAGGCTGGAAACACTGTCCCGGTCACCACTGATGAAGCCGGTAACACTGTTCCCGCTGTCACAACTGACGAGGCTGGCAATACTATTCCCGTAACCGACGCTACTACTGTCCCTATCACTACTGATGAAGCTGGCAATACTATTCCTGTCACTGATGAGCCTGGCACACCCGTTTCGACTGATACTGCCGGCAACCCTATCCCTGTTACTACCGATGAGGAGGGCAACACAATCCCAGTGACGACTGACGAGGGCGGCAACACGGTCCCTGCCAACACCGAGGGCGGCAACACTGCTGTCACGACGGATGAGGCTGGAAACACTATCCCTGTCACCGATGCCACTGGGGTTCCTGTTACCACTGATGAAGCGGGCAATACTATCCCCGTGACCACAGACGAGGCTGGCAACACCATCCCAATCCCGACTGATGCCAACACGCGCCCTGTGACCACCGATGAAGCTGGAAACACCATCCCAGTGATCACTGATGAGGCCGGAAACACGGCTCCGGTGACGACCGACGAGGCAGGCAATACTATCCCGGTCCCAACTAACAGCAACACGCTTCCCGTCACCACGGATGAAGCTGGCAACACTATTCCAGTCACTACCGACGAAGCCGGAAACACAATCCAAATTACCACCGATGAAGCTGGCAATACTATTCCAGTTACTACAGATGAGGCTGGAAATACCATCCCTGTTACTACGGACGAGGCAGGCACTACGATCCCAGTCACGAGTGACGAAGCCGGCAATACTATTCCTGTCACGACGGATGAAGCTGGCAATACTGTCCCGGTTACCACTGACGAGGCCGGTAACACTATCCCTGCAACAACGGATGAAGCTGGTAGCACCGTTCCCGTCACAACCGATGAAGCTGGCAACACTATTCCTGTCACTACAGACGAGGCAGGAAGCACAGTTCCTGTCACAACTGATGAAGCCGGAAACACGGTGCCCATTACCACTGATGAGAATGGCAACACCATCTCCCTCACTACCAGTGGCTCGGCTGCGACAGAGACGACTGACTCTGGAGAATCATTTGAGTCTAGTGGTGCTTCCGAGCCCACTGGCGAGCCCACAACCAACACCCCAGGAGAGGCTACGACGGAGCCCACGGGAGAACCCACCACCGCCAGCCCCGGAGATCAGACCACCGAGGCTCCTGGAGCTCCTTCCACAAACCCGAATGAAGGTCCTACCACCCAGCCGCCAGAGGGTACAACGACAGATATCCCGACGTTTACCACGTTGCCTCCTGGAGCTACCCTCTCTCCGGTGGATACCACGTTCACTACCCCTATTATGATCACAACTACTTCTCCTGGAAGCGATCACGAGACTGTTGTGCCAAGTAAGTGTCACTACTTGTCTTTCGAGCCACGACTAACTGAGATAAATAGTCATCATCCCCACTGGAGGTCCTCCTGAAGTTTGCTGGGGTTGCCCTCCCAACGTCAAGATCGATACCCCTGAGTTCTGTGTCGAAATTTTTGGAGCTAAGATTGGAGACTGCTCTGACGATAACGACGACGACGACGACGACGACGATGATGATGACGATGATGATGACGATGACGATGATCCTAGCTCAACTGATGAGGTTTCGTCTTGCACCACCTCGGTCGTCGCCACATATGAGAGTGTATTTTGCTCTGTCACAGGTTAGTAAAGGAGGTTACACGCGCAACCTTCTATCCAACAAATGGAAGCTGTTAATACTGACTCTCAATAGGGACTGGCACCGAGCCTGCCACCGGATGCTCTACCACTGCTTGGACAACCATCACAGGCTGCAGCGTCACCAACTCGGCAACTACAACCACCACGACGGCTACTGAGGATGAGGACACGCAACCAACTTGCGGGCCCGAGATTTGCGGCGCAGCAGCATGTGCCTCGCTCCCACAGAAGAGGTCCTTGGATGAAGAGTCAGTCTCAAACTTGACCAAGCGTGGAGACCCAAGAAACGGAGAATGGCTCGACCCCGTCGATTTTAAGGATGAAACCGGGCAGGCGGACACCTTACCGGACAGACAGAAGAGGCTAGTCACTACCATGGTTCGTGACGCGTACCAGAACCGCTTCAACCCTGGCACATTCACGCCCCAACTCGTCTGGTTCCCCCTGGATCCGCCTGATGCGACCACATCCAACTACATCCTGTTCGGGAGCAGAACTGCCAGTCTTGCTGTCCAAGGTCTGTGGGGGTGCACAGCTGTAGTCGTGGTATCGGAGCGCGGCGCATGGGCCACTCATATCTGGGAGAACACATTCGACAACCGCCAGGCTTACCTCGACAAAGCATTGCCTGCCTTCCATTTTGGCTATGGAAGAGGCGACCTGTATCACCCTTTCGCCCTCGCCGAAATGGTAAACAGCCCCCATAACGGCGATGAGGGTATCGTGTTTGGAGATGCAAACAACGACGCGATGGGGCTGGGCACTCGTGTGTATATCATGGCCCCTTATTCCCGGCCATGGCCTCGATTCGATGCCGACCCCAGGTATACCGATAACTACCACGCCTACTTTACAGATCAACAGTTGCAAAACAACAAGTTCAACCCTAGGCCAGACAAGGAACTCAATTATGGCGCTCTCATCGAACTACTCAAGGGTGACATCAGAGTGATCTTGGGCGAGAATATTCCCATCGAGACGGTCCCATACGCGCCTATGGTGCTGACAAATGAGCTGGAGGCGAGACGCCAAAAAGGAACACTGATCGCGGATGAGATGATTGACATCCTTGGTGACGTAGGCCAGACAACACCTCGCGGGAAGGCCCTGGTCCAATACCACCCGGCAAAGACGTGTAGAGGATGGGCCGAATGGCGAACTTGGTTCGAAGGTGGTCCTATTGCTGGCCGAACGGACAAATGGGGTCCCTTGACTTCGCAGGTTCTGGTCCGCGAGGGGAACCAGAAGAGAGAGGAGTGCCCTCTGGACAACCCTGACCGTGAGGACACGACTTCATCCGAGACTTCGGCTTCTGAGACCTCTACCGAGACTTCGTCTGCTTCCGAGACAACATCTGGAGACCTTACCTTGCCTCCTCTGCCTACCCTCACTGGCATCTTCAACTGCGTATCGAGCACCGAGATCCCCCAGTGTCTGGGCGGCCTGTGTGTGACGTCGACATCTTGCATCAGCTTTGGATCGGCCACGGCCACGGCAACCACCACGACTGAGGAGATGCCTGCGGCTACAACCGAAGGAGCTTCCTGCATGGAGGACAGCGATTGCGATATCAAGTGTGAGAATGGCAACGACCCTGTCTGCCTCAAGCTGAACCCTATGACCGCCGCTGGAGTTTGCTCGTGCCTCGAAGTCACCAAGCCGACCAACACCGACCCTGCCGAGACCTGCGCCACAGTCGTGCCCACGCTCAAGGCAGGAGAAGGGGATGATGAAGACTGTCGCTGCTACTATGAGGCTAGCGGTGACGATGACGATGAAGTCTCATATCCCACCAGTGTCCAGGACGACGCCATCGAGCACTTCTGTAACGGAGACCGCATTGAAGGAGCCGAGAGAGCCGAGTTCCCCATCGATGACGAAGGCATCACGATCTATATGGAGGTGACCCGCGCAAATGTCGACCAAGAGGGCTGTGACAATGGCCCTAACCCCTTCTACCTGGATGACTACTGCCGTGACGCCCTCAAGGTCCTTACCAGCTGCGATGTGCTCAGCAATAAGGAGAGAAGCAGAGGTGGCCACTACATCGATAACGGCGAGTATGGTTGCGTTGACTGGAAGCTCTGGGCTGAAAAGGGCACCGCCGGCGATCCCGACGACGACGACGACGGCTCTTCGCAGCCCTCTTGTCCTAACGATCCTCCCAAGCTTGAGGACGGGGAAGGAGATGATAAGGAATGCCGCTGCTACTACGACCCCGAAAATGCCGATACAGATATCGTCAAATTCCCCCGAGACGACCAAGATAAGGCCATCGAGGGCATGTGTGGCGGCTCGCCCGTTGACCCCAACCGCTCCGAGGCGGGCTTCTACAGCCTCGACGACGGCATCGAACTGACTTACAGGGTCAGCCGCGTCAACATCAACCAAGACGGCTGCAGCGACGAGTCAACCATGGACTCTTCCCAGTGGCAAGACTACTGTACAAAGGCCCTCGGAACCCTCGCCAGCTGCGACGTGGTTGGTAGCGGCGAGAGTCTGGGTGGCAAGTACATTGACAATAGCGAGTACGGCTGCATTGAGTGGGAGTTTTATGCGTACACGTCTAGTTGAAAAGGCGGGATGTAAATGTCTGGAAACAAGACCCTGGTATTTTATGTGTACATATTACTTGCATAACGATTGACTCCGTTCTTCTTGACGCTCCCTGACTTGAGTCGCGCGCCTGGTAGAGGCAGTGCTGGCTCGTTGAATATCATGATATTGAACATATATACGTACGAATATTCATGTTTGACTATCAAAATGATTGTGCTTTCTATCTAGACAGCGAGTCAATATCTGCTTAGAAGAACAAAGGATTAGTGTTCTACCATTGAGTTTTACTCTAATCTTGTGCTGATAACATGTTCTTGGTCATTGCGGCCGATGCTCTGTTTAGAGTTGATATACTGCTCAGTACAGAACAAAGAATTTGTGTGAGACTAACAAACGGAATACTTCCTTGTTTCTCCTGGACCTATTGCCATAAGAATGAAGAATCATCCGCATCTTCCGACTTTCATAGTTCTCTTTGTTGAGAGTAAACTCTTCTCATCAACTCCACGAACCTGAGAAAGAAACCGCTTGCTCGACAATTCTTCCGGACAGGGCGCAAAAATGGACGACGTGCTTTATGAGAACTCTGTGTACATGATTCGGGCTGTGCCCGGCAAGGGCTATGGCCTCGTCGCTGCGAGAAAGATCCCTCCAGGCACCCGCATTCTCTCTGAGGCGCCCCTAATCCGGGTGCCCCGAAAGCTCGATTCCAAAGATCAACTTAGGGTTTCCAAAGATCAACTTCGGGTCTCTAAAGAACAACTTCGGGTGTCGATTGCTGCTAAGCTTGCATCCTTTCCCCCGAACTATCGAAAGGCTTATCTCGAGTTGTGGAACTCATATGAAGAAGACAGCGAGGAGGTTGGGATTGCTTTGACGAACGCTCTTCCTTTGGGTCCGGATTCATCTCTAAGCGGCGTCTTCCTGCAGGTATCCCGGATCAATCATGGCTGTCACCCGAACGCCCAGGAGAACTGGAACGAGGGGATCGAAAAACTAACCATCCACGCCTGTTGCGACATTGAAGAAGGAGAAGAGATCACCATAAGTTATTTGAAGAAACGGGCAGGCTACAAGACCCGTCAGCTCACCCTTCAAGCCAACTGTCGCTTTCGCTGTCGATGCTCCCTCTGCTCCCTGCCCGTCGCCAAGCGGAAATTGAGTGACGCCAGACTGGAAGAGATTCAGAGGCTCGACAATGAAATTACAAGTTCGATGGTTCATCATTTACACCCCCTCGACAACCTCCACAATGTGCATAGGATTTTGAAGCTCATGATCGACGAGGGCATTAGCGACGTAAGCATCCCCAGGGCCTACTCCAACGCCTTTCTGACCGCCATCTGCCGTGGAGATCAGGCCAGGGCCAAGGTCTTTGCTGACAGGGCACTGCACAGCCGAAGAACTGTGGAAGGAAATGACAGTCCGATGGTTGAGAAGTTGGAGCAGCTGTCCTACCATCCTTATCTACACCTGGATCATAGAACTACCAAAGATTGGAAATCTAATATTGAAGACGCCCCAAGAGGATTTTCGAGACTTGACTTTGAGCTTTGGCTCTGGCGACGGGAGAAGCCTCGTGAGTTGCAATTCGCTGACCTGCGGTGCACGTCGACCTTTCCTTGCTTCGAGGATCTTCCTGGAGACGACGAAGCGAAGGCTAAGTTCTTTGAGGCTACAGATGCGTTCAGCTACCAACCAAAGCAGCATTGGGCCTTCCTGGGCGACATTCTCTCCGTGGACGAGGGGGATGGGGTCAACCTGAAACTTGTTGTCGAAGACAAGAACTGGAAAAAGGTGCCAGTTATTCTCCGCACCTCGGAATTTGAAGATAAGCTGGATCTTTCGTTGGTAAAGGAAGGAAATACTGTTGTGATTCTCTTCCCTGTGAAGGACGAGGGTTTGGAGGGAACACCCGGTATTGTCGTTGACAGGCTCAAGGTTTTAAAGGTATTCCTGGATTACAACCCCTGGTGTAACTTTCTAATGATGATGCTAACGTTTATGTGAAACAGATACTACCTATAGAGATCGAGGAGTTGCTCCTGTTGAATGACAGAGTGCTGATCTATTTATCGCTTGTCGATGGGAAGAAAACCTGCCATGGCTGCGACAAGAAATCAGACGCACTATGGACATGCACCGGATGTCGTTTCTTTGGCTACTGCAAGGAGGTAAGAAAGACCGTATTAGAGGAATTAACCTTGAGCTTTGCTGACAGTTTGATATCGATAGTCCTGCCAAAGAAGAGGCCACATCGCGGATTGCAAACTTCTCCGCCAGACTGATATTCGTGGACTGTTTCGCCTAAAGGAAGACAGCCTTGAAACCTACTCAAGGTTACCCCCTGGCAGGCCTGACAGGGAATGCGTGGTGTTGTGAGGCTATTATATATAGGAGGGAGGGTGTGGTGAATGGGCCGGGATGAGAAGACAGACAGGGGTAGCCGACTAACGAAGAAGACGCTGACGAGTTCAATTCCACCTGCGCTCTCGGAGCGTGAAGACTTTAGAGAGTTTTGAGTTAACCACATTGCCTTAATTTCTATCATCATCTTAGAGCTAGCATGCTGCATATTTCATAAGCTAACTGTCCCGAAGATCTTCGTAACGCGTTCAAACGAGCTCTAGCACAATATCTTGTGCTTCCGATATGGTCTTACAACGCTTGCAGTCACCGGAAAGGGTCTCTCTCTCGCCTTCGCTGAGAGAAAAGCCCTCTCTATACATACCGACTCTTTCAAACTCGTTGCTATTTCCAGTCGACTTGAGGATCAGCCCCATTCGTCTTCGCTCCCATGGGCCCGAGTGCCGGTCCTGGACCTCGAGCTGAGAAGTAAGTTCCAGGAGCCACAGCTTCAGCTCCGATGCCATGATTTCTTTCTTGCCAAGGTCGGTCCTGAGAACCACTTCATGTTCTGTGGATGGCCCATGTGGGAATGTGAGCCTTGGATAGCCTGAAAAGTGTCGTGTGATCTGTGTTAGGCACCCCTTCAAGATAATCCTGCCACTCTCGACGGATCCAAAGGGGAGTGACTTGTTTGATACCTTGACCTCCGTCGAGAGGACCTGGGCTGTAGCATCGGATTCGCAGACGGAATTCTCCCATCGGACCTGGCCCTGGATGGAAGCCCACGACCATGACGGTGCGACCCAAATATCGTCCTCTTTCTGACCTTCATGGCTGGCGGTGTGCCAGAGTAGACCAGATATGAGCATGGGGTTCCATAGCCCGACTATGTATTCCGTCGATGGTAGACCACTGGCCTCAGCAAAGCGGCTTGCGACGCCTGCTATTGCGTTGAGTTTGTCTTGCTGAAAGGTCAAACTTCTCGAAGAATACTGACTCATTTGATCCATCCACTGATCTGTCAGGAGATACTCCCGAGGCGAGGTTGAGTCCGGGCATAACCGAAACCGTTCTTCTTTTCTTGACCTCCTGCACAGAAACTCGTGCTCTTGTGTTCCATACTCTAAAGCCCTTTCGGATAGAATCTGCTCCTGAAAGGTCCACGCTCTCGTATCAATAGGCTCCTCCTTGAACCCATCAATACTGATGACCTGTGCTATGCAGAAATTATCATAATATCTGAGTGGGAATGCCACGCCAAGAAGGTATGGCGACCGGTCGTGGAGGAAGCCTTCAGTGCAGGCTGAAGCGCAAGAGGCGGAAATTGTGACGAGTGCTCCTTGATAGATCTCCGGCATTCTGGCAAGTTCCTGGACTTTGTCGTTTTGATCGTCTTGGATTATGCACAGCGAGTCTATCCAGATGTGGGAAATGGCCAGCCTGCGACAAACGGATATGGCGTCACGGATAGTTAGAGGTAGGTCAGAGAGGAAGAAGCCATTATACCGGGAGGTTACGTTTCGGATTGTCGTCTCCCTCTTTTGGGGACCTCCCCAGCAGTAAGAGAGAGCTGCCCATGCCGGCGTAGACATCTTTGCAGTCGAGACAAGCCGTATTGTTTGAGAGTCTTTTCCAACCTCGATCAGTCGCGAAGGAGGATTCGTATGACTTGGCTTAGGGCATTCAGCATGGGAAGCCAAGCATTCTTGTAGTAAAGTGCTGCTTTTGCGGAAGGCTTTCTCGGAGTTGACGACAGGGTGAAAAGGATGCTCTGCAAATCTCATACTGGATATATCTGCACCTGTTAGATCTAAGGACACACCAAACTTGGCAACTGACTTCTACTAGGGCTCAGACTGAAGAACTCATCATGCATGCCCAGGTCATCATCAACGCCGTCTATCTCCCAGCCAACCATGAAGTACAATGTATCCAATTTTTCAGAACGCCGATGCCGTACCTTGACAGCCAGCGTGGCCGTCTCAGCGATATCGTCGGTAATTAATTGGCTAGCTAGGATATCTTTGGCTGGAATAGGAGCCTTGATGGTAGAGATGCAGAACTTGAAGAATGCGCAGTTGTCAGCGGCAGCATTGAATGCTTGTCTTCCGGATGTCCGATGGGTGCAAACGTCAGGGCCGCGAATGTCAGTGATGTCTATGATGAAGACTTGGCAGTATTTGCATGTATGTAAGCGATATTCCTTGGCCTCTTGGACAAAGTGTTCGAGATCCATGGTTATGGTGTCGTTCGGCCGTGTTAGGTGAGGGATCACAACTCCAGAGAGCCTGAGAGAGGGGAATATCGCTCGACATGTGCTGCGCCACAGTCGAGAGGAGTTGTCGACCTCCCACTGCGCCACCCGCGAGTCAGCGTTAAGAAGACAAAGAGACTCAATCGAGACAGCAATAGGCATAGAAAAACATCTTTTAAGATTCCTCTATTCATTAACTAGCCATCTTGGGGACAGTTTTTGACTGGGGACTACGTTCAAAATGTTGGGCTTAGTGGTCTCTAAGAAAACTCATTATGTCAACAACAGAGGAATAGGACAGTTGTGGATAACCTCTTATTAAATAGTGATTACAGAAACGCATGACAAATTATAGCTCGGCAATTACCCACTTAGCGTATATACTGCAATTTACGATGAAGACCAGGATTGTTCGTCCCCCTCCAGAAAGCACCCTAGGCGGGAATACACTCGAGGAGCTGGGCCTTGTCCCTCTGCAAAGCCTCCTCCAAAGTAGTGAACGGGATACCAAACTTGGCCTCTACATCATTCGCTTCCGCTACAGCAGGGCCAAAGTCTCTGATGTTGGCCCAAAGATTGAACTTTTGAGCTGGGACTGCAGCCTTTGCTGCCTCAACCTCCTCTGGAGTGCGCCTCCTCGATGTAACCTCACTTCCCGTAATTTTGACGAGGATCTTGCGTGTCTCTTCTAGAGTGAGGTTACTCTTTCCGAGCTGAATCGCTTGGCCGTTGAACTTTTCCGGGTTCTGGAAGGTAGCCGTGGCGTATTTGCCAATGTCGTTGGCATCAGTGTAGATCATTGTGGCGCCGTCGTTGTAGGCGTGATCAAGTTCTCCCTTGGCTGGTAGGGCAGGAAAGTTGCCATAGACATTGGGCAGGAGGAAGTCAAAGTGAATGAAACCCGGGCGAATGATTGTGTAGGATTTGAAGCCGGCGTTGCGGACGACTTCTTCGACCTCGTGCTTGGACTGATAGTAAGAGCGGATTCCAATTTCTTCGGACTTCTTGTCATCCCAAAGTTCCTTATCCCCGGTCAAGAAAGAGGTGGATGCGACGACAGTCTCAACGCCTGCCTTTTTGCATGCTTCGGCGATGGTCTTGGCTTGCTGAGTCTCCAGTCCAGGAATTGGGAAGGTGTTTAGGAAAGCTCCCTTGCAACCTTGTGCAGCCTGGAAGACTGCTTTAAAGTCGGTGCTCTCTCCTTTTCGCGGAGAACGGGAGGAAGCTTGTCGGGGTTTCGCACGACGGCATGGATTTTGGCGCCGGTTGCAAGAAGGTGCTCGCTGATGTATTGGCTCTGCTTGCCGGAGGCTTGAGTGATGAGATAGGTCGCCATGATGAAGTTTGAATTGACCCTGGAACAGAAGGTGGGGGTTTGTGTTATGATGTTGTTATATGTTGTTTGATGCTGAATGCTGTTATTTCATTTTGAACAACATTAGAAGCTCTCTATATATATGGGACTTGATATTGCCAAGCCCGCGGCGTTCCACGGCGATGTTCAACCTGTTGACGGACTTAAGCCACCATCTCGGACTTCGCAACGCTGTGTGGGATAAGCCACGCCGGTGGGAGTGACTGACGAGTGCGTCAGCTTGCGCATGATGGACCAATCGTGTTCAAGTCCGAGGATCAACTGCGGATTGCTTTGTCAAGGGCCTACCGTAGAATCTCACGAAATTCGACCACTTTTTAGCTTGAACTAGCGTGCTTGGCGCATTACTTCCGTGATGATTACTTCCACATATAGTTAGTATGTGGATGTGAGCAATTGAGGGGTAATATCAGAAGATCAGATATTCCCCCCGCCAGGGGATTTTCGCAGTTTCTCATTTATCTTGATTTTTGAAGCTCTCACGAGCGCATTTTTGGCATCATGTTAGCCCTTCAAGAAGTTGAGCCTAATACCACTTGGTCTATGGCACCCACGCCGAGGAAGAAGCCAGGGCCAAAGCCCAAGCCCTTCGACCAGCGCAGGTTGAAGCCATCACGGCCAATTTAACGCATTGAGAGGTCCTACCTAAAAGAGAAGAAGGCTGAGGTCCTTACGTGGCTCGTATAGGGCCGGGTTATTAAGAATGGCCGTGAGAAGATACCCTCACTTCGTGATGCCGCTAAGTACTTTAAAATATCGTATGGTATGATCCGCGGTTGGCATGCCGAGCGTGAGACCTTCTTCGAAGAATATACCCGTAAGCTCTGCCCCGAATGGCTAGCCCTCGAAGATCAAGTGTACCTCCTTTTCTTAGAGCGCCGCACCAAAGGGAAGGTAGTTATGACCTCTTGGTTCCGCCGGAAGGCATAGGCCATTTATAAGGAGTTATATCCGGACTAATGATCCCGGTTCCCCTTCTCTACCGGCTGGTAGAGGGGCTTCCTTCGGCGTTATAATATCGTAAAGCGGTATGTGACGAAGTAGGCAACTAAGAGGCCAGAGGACTATATCGATGTTGTGAATAGATTCTTATGATTCGTTAGGCGTATCTCTATATTATGATATTAATCTCGGTCTATCATGATAATCCTAAACTCGCTAAAACGCCGATTTTATCGGCGCCTAATACTTAATATAGATGAGACCCTAATCCTATTTAAGTATCTTAATGGCTTTACTTGGGAAATATGTGGCTTAAAATCGGTCTCTAGGAAAAGCGACTATAGCGGGTAGAATAAGTGGTAAGCCACCTTAATTTTATATATATTCATAGACGGCGAATTTAGGCTTTAACTAATTATTATATTTTATAGTACCCCTATAGATAAAGGCGGTTAGAATTACGAGAAGGAGTAATATTTTTATTCCCTTAATGTCGATATAGAGTTTAATAAAATAATATATAATAATGAGGAGCTTTTTTCTTCCTAGATTAATAATAAGCTTCTTCCCCTTATTAAAGATAAAGAAAAGGATCTATTGCTCGTGATAGATACAGCTATATTCTATAAGACTAAAGGGATTAAGAAGAAACTAAGGGATAACGGTATTTCCCTTGCCCTTATCCCCCCTAGCTATATGAGTCTTTTATAACCCCTTAATACCGCTATTAACGCTCCTTTTAAGCGGTGGTTATAGGACGTAATTGACGAGTATGTTGAGCGGATGGAAAGAGAGAAAGGAGAGGATTTCAAGTGGTCAGTTAGTGATAAGAGAATTATGGTTACTTATGTGGTTGCTTCTGCTTTAAAGCGTCTTAATGCACAGCCGGAGATGGTCAAAAAAGCATTCTTAAACTGCGGAATAAGCGTATGCCCTGACGGGACTGAGGACTGGCTGATCCGGATCAAGGATATACCTTCTGATCAGATTGACTTCACTGGGTGGGAAGAAGCTGAGGAAGTCATCGTCAAAGATGAAGACTCCGTGGATCCCCTCTGTGACGA
>SSHR01001923.1:0-27503 GCA_006518225.1 Fusarium neocosmosporiellum
GTAAAAGTGCAGGTTGTACTGCGCGGTGCGGTAGCTGATGAAGGCGTCGTCGTCGCCGCCGAGCTTGCGGACCATGTTGCGCAGGGAAAAGACGGTGCCGAAGAGGAGCTTGGCGTCGTCGGACGACGTCGTCGGGGCGGCGGCGGTGTTGGCTGCGGGGGCATCGGGGTCGGTTGGGCCGGTGGACGGGGGGAGCCAGGACTTGGAGTAGATGCACTCGGCTGAGGATTGGTTAGGTGTGTGAGGTTATATAGTATAGAGAGGGGGGCTTACTGTGCCGGTCAAAGATGTGGAATGAGTAGACAACCATGATGGCAAGTTAAGGGGGGAGACGGCGAGACGAGCAAGACGTAGAAGCTTAGCAAGGTGTTCTTGGGTGGGTAGAGACTATGCGCTAGGAGCCACGAGCGAGTGAATTATGGTATTTGGTCGTCCAAGGTCGGATTTCAAGATGCGACGCCGAGGAATGAACCAAGTTGGGATCGCGATAGATAGATTGGATGGAAGAGTTGTCTATCCATCACGGATGGGACGGAAGGATCCACTGAGCCTCAACGCAGACTGCACCGCCTCCCCCACTCAAAGCCCGGCCATTGAGCTCTAGTGGGGCCGAGGGTCTTTGACGGGATCGTGGCAGGGCTGGCAGGAGCAGGGGAGGAAGAAGGAACGGAACATTCCCTACAGTATCTGCCTCGGGGTCCCCGTCAGCTGTCAGCCTTCAGTGTTGAAGCCGCCCTGTCGCGCCTTCTCAGAACTTGCCGTCCAGCCCGGTAGGGCAGGGCAGGGCAGGGAAGGAACCTGAAGGACCACAGGGCGTCAGCTGCCGGCGCACCATTTGCCCTTCTCGGTAACTGTTAGGTACCTAACTAGCTAGTTACCGGGCAGGTACTGTACCACAGCTATTGGATCCAAGGCTCCCTCATCTCCAACTGGAATAAGCAGCCACAAGACCACTTGATTCTCAATGACCCCAAGCCCATTAGCCCAATCTTGCTTTTTTTGTGACCCTCACTCTCCTCCACAATCTCTCACCCTCTCTCTCCCTTGACTTCCTGTCAAACCTCGTCTCCCAACCTAAGGCGCAAACTGTGACGTTCAAGCCCATCAACGTTCCCCCTCACATCGCGGGGTGCGGGGCAAGCAAATCCACCGAAAAATAGGACAAAGCTGAGCCCTGGGAACGCGCATCCTCATACCCATTCATTCTCCTCAGCTCTCCAGTGCCACTCGACTTTGTCTCCCCTCCACCATGGATTCCTCTCAATCCGCGCCGGTCCCTGAGATCAGGCCGTCGTTTACTTTCCCATCGCCTCAGGTCAAGGTCGACTGCCACGACGGTGCCGTCGACGACAACCCCCCGCCGCCCCTCGCCCACCACCTGTAAGTCCAACACCAGTTCAACGCGCCTAGAAACCACAGCCTTCGCCTGACACCGCGACCCAATGCTAGGACCGAGCCTACCACTGTCCATCGCTTCTCGAGCCCCATGCGACACCACAAGCGAACCCCGAGTGCCCATCGTGAAGTCAAGGTCTTATCGTCGCAACCCAAAACTCATGGACCTCGGCTCACCCTTCTCCTATAGGAAACCCTCGATGCGCAGACGCAGTTCGGAAACGAAGATGCTGACGGAAAGTCGCACCATAGGGTGAATCAATATACCATCTTAGAGGAGATTGGGAGAGGCTCATATGGTGCCGTTCATCTCGCGACGGATCAGTTTGGCCACGAGTATGTGAGTTTCTACTTGCGCCCACAATCCCACACTGCCTTTGATCCCTAATATCTCCAGGCCGTCAAAGAGTTCTCAAAAGCCCGTCTTCGAAAACGGGCTCAGTCGCATATCTTGAGGCAGGGTCCTCGCGGCCCTAGACGTATGCGCCCTGGCTTTGGAGGCGCTTTCAATGTTCGCGCCACCGAGACCAACGATGCGCTGCACTTCATTCGTGAGGAAATCGCCATCATGAAGAAGTTATACCACCCCAATCTGGTCCAGCTTTACGAGGTGCTGGATGACCCCGAGGAGGATTCCATCTACATGGTCTTGGAGATGTGCAGGAAGGGTGTCGTCATGAAGGTCGGTCTGGATGAGCAGGCTGAGCCATATCCCGAAGAGAGCTGCCGTTACTGGTTTCGCGACTTGATACTGGCCATTGAGTACCGTAAGTGACCTCTCGGGCTATTTCATTACCCTTGTCGCGACTGACAGCTTGGCCGTAGTTCACGCTCAGGGCATCATTCACCGAGACATCAAGCCAGACAATCTTCTCTTGTCAGATGACGATGTCCTCAAGGTGGTTGATTTTGGCGTGTCTGAGATGTTCCAGAAGCCAGAGAACATGAGGACAGCCAAGTCTGCTGGCTCACCCGCATTTCTCCCCCCTGAGCTCTGCGGCAAGCATGCTGATGTCTCGGGCACTGCCGCTGATATCTGGTCTATGGGCGTCTCGTTATACTGCCTCAAATATGGTCGGATACCCTTCAACCGCGACGGTGTCCTAGACATGTATGATGCTATCAAGTCGGATGAGCCGCAAATTCCCGAAGACGAGAATCCTGATTTTGTCGACCTAATGAGTAAGATCCTCGAAAAGGACCCAGAGAAGCGTATTACCATGGACAAACTCAGAGTCAGATTCCCACCTTACAAGGTTACCGACACTCTTGACTGACTTTTGGTATAGGAGCATCCCTGGGTGACCCAGAAAGGAACTGATCCCCTGCTCCCTGCAGAGGAGAACTGTGCCAACATGATCGAGCCCCCAAATGAGCTCGAGGTCATCCGCGCCTTCACGCGTAAGATGAACCACCTCCTCTGCGTTATGAAGGCCATCCACCGCTTCAAGAACATATTGGCCAGGCATCGCGCCAACTCTCGGCCTGGGTCAGGCACCCCTAATCAGATGCAGGGTGCCTTTGATGCATCCGAGGAGAGGGCCAAGGCTGAAGTGATTGAAGCCTTACTCTCGCAGCGACGGAAAGTCCAGGCTCAAACGCTCGTGAAAGAAGACAACGAAGCACCATCAGCAAGGGATGATAAGGAGGAGGGCGTGCCCTTCTTGGGCATCGGTACGGGTGCTAGGGACGACTTTGCCAAAGACGAGGCCACCCCCGGCCTGGTCTCAGATTCCCCCACCGCTGTCGACTTTAACGTCTACGACCGGGCGTATGAGAGCGCCATCGAAAACATCACTTCGGGGCAGAATGACTCGTCACGCCGGCCGACCGTGTACCTAACCAAGTTTGTCAAGGATGCAAAGAACATAAAGGGGGTCCCCGAGCTTGTCGAAGGCGTAGATACGCCCAAAGATGAAGATCGGCAGGCATCTTCGAGCTCGACAGGCACGATAACACAGCTTACATCGAAGTTGGACGTGTCTGATGCCAAGCAAGACAATTTTTAGACTGGGAGTTGCCGGTCCACAGCAATACCCACGCTAGCAGGAGGGCCTCAAGGTTGGATACCATATGCAGGGAAACGGGCGTTCTGGAATATAACCAATGGTACATAGCTGGGAAACCCAGATTGATCAGCTCGACGGGCAGGGGAGCGAGCGAGATACCATGGCGGTACATTATTTCTTGGTAGCCGAATGGAACATGATATCCCCTGGCATGCGGATGTGCATTGCATGTGTGACAAGTGGTCTGCGGATAATGCGGTGCGGCACGGATCGACATGAGAACAACACAACAGCATGGATGGCCTTGATACATGGCCTCTTCATATCTCTGGTCCGTGTAGATGAGCGTTCTGGAGACCCGAAACTCTCCGACACCGCCGGGTTGAAGAAGGTGAAACTCTGGTCACTTGTATTCTTGGCATGCCCGTAATAGAATGGTTGGCGGCATCTCTTTCGCGGAACCGGGAAGCGGGTAGGGAACAAAATGCCTGCTGCCAGTATCCTATCTTCAAAGATACACGGCAAGAGACGCACTGGCCAGGCACAGACGACGGGGGCTGGGAAGAGCACAACCAGTGAAGCGCCCATCCACGGCCGAGATGCATCATGATACGCCGTTGAGATGGCGCTGAAGAGAAAATTTTTTGTCCATGATGGCTGACGCCCCGTGGATAGCTGCCGTGAGACCCCACGGCCAGCCACGGCATGAAACACCATGACAGGTCAGTGGATAACAAGGAGAAGCGGTTGGTTGCCAGCGAGAAAGGAGGGCAGAGAGAACTAGGTACGGCAATGGGGAGCTCTCCCGAGGACGGGATATTAATCCAGGCCATGCGCTTCGTACACAAGTGGGTGCCGCGGTACATGGCCGCGCCAGGAACACCCGACGCCACGTGGAAAACGTTGCTCAAGGTGTCACTGTACATAAAGTGTACTACCAGAGCTCGCCTCCCTGGCCCCCATAGTTCCTCGACAGACGGCAAAGTCCAAGCTGCCGTGAGACACTACTGGGTGTGAGACAGGGGTTGAACTGCCATCTGGTAGGGCCTTGAGATGGAAGCTTCGATAAGCTTGGGTGGGCCGCAGGGGTAGCTTTCGGGAGCAGAGCCAGGGTTGAGATGGATGGTTGGTGCTTGTTGACGGTGAGCCAGTGAGCTGTCGGCCATAGACCACGGGGAGCCAAGGTGAAGAAATTCCGTTATCCAGTTGTCGGTGTAGTCAAACAAACCCAGACGCAGACTCGGGCTCTCGGGTAGAACAAGACGGTGTGACGTCAGGTCGATATTGCAAATTCGGAGGTCTCAAGGAGGCTCATCAGTCAATAAGGAGACGTGGGATGCAAAAGACGCTCTCGTGCTTCGTGGGTTGTCTCCTGACTGAAAATATCCTGCCATGTCGCATAGCCGCACAACTTACTGATGTGATAGAACACGAGATTCAGCGCGTCTAATCCACAGTCCCACCAACGCCATTGTGTGAGAACCAAAAGCCGGTGAAGGAGGCTAGGGCTGTGAGACCTTGTATTTCCTGAATGGAGCATCCCGTAATCTTGAAACTGTCAAGCTCTCTGCTTGCTTGTGTTGGGGATGCGACCTCGACCATGGCCGCTTACAGCCAAGAAGTCAAGAATTGGTGGAATCCATGTAAATAGCAAACTTGTGGTGGCACATGTCTCGCTTCTGCCGAAAGAGCAAGTCGAAATAGAGCCAATCCCGGCGCCACTAATGCCGGATTTCTTTAACTGTACCCCTGGATTGGGCGCATATCAGTCAAACAGGATGTCCAATCCCTTTTGTATGCAATCAGCATGTATGCAAACGCACGCGAGCTGATGGCGGACGGCTCTTGGGTTCGGTGGTTGCGGAATGCGAAGCGGGTTCCGCGCAACCCTGAGAGGCGGATAAGCAATGAGCCAGCGTAGGTACGTACATACGTATGTACGCGCGCGGTGGACACTGGTGGCGGTAGCTCATGCTTGGCTGCGGAGACGCCAGCTATGGCAGCTCGGGGACATTGTGTCGTGGGAACGCAAGATCATTGAGGTTCCGTGATCCTTGACCCTGGGCGGACAAATGCTCACGGAGAACGGCTCCAGACTTGCTGGAGGCCTCTGCCTGCGCCACTGGGGTTCTCAGCAATTCGCTTGGGAGCTCATGTAGCCGGAGCTAGCTCAAGGTAGCATAGGTTGGTGGAGTCTTGGCTGGGAGCTCCCAGACCGCAGCTGCGGGAGACAGGGAGGGTAGAAGCAATGGAGCAATCTCGGAGACGCGGGGGCGGTGCACGGAGAGGATACCTGCACATCGTACCTGGATAGGAAAAATTAAAACAACGAGAAAGCAGCGGCATCGGCAGGAGGTCATGCCACTTCATCGTGCTTTGTGCTCGTTGTCCTGCTGCGTGCATGGAAATCCCTCATACTATCCTCTCACTTAGCGAGCGCGAACAGGGCCGATTCGTCGGAAGAACGAGGTCGAGATTCTGCGGTTTTCCGCACCAAACTCCTAACTGCTAGTGTTGCTAGCTCAACGGCTCGGGCTAAGTGAAGTGACGTTGGTTGCGCATGCTGAAAGAGTTGGTGGACAAAATCCCAGGGAGGAAATCGTTGGTGCTGACGAGTTTGTCTGGCCTTGGTGACCGCAGAACGGGCGTAATAGCATAGACGGAATCAACCTCGTGTAGGTTGCTTGCGGTGGTTGCTTGGATCAACACAACTCTAACAACCAATGGTAATTAGTCGTCTCTGATGGTGGGAAGCACCAAGTACCTAGGGCAGACATATATGTATGGAATACACCTGCCAAGGCTGAAGGAAGAGTGTACATGCATTTCTGTCAACACCTTTTGGCGCCTTGCCCACCTTGCCGAATACGCACGAGAGTCTTCGGGGCCCCGGGACCTTTCATTTTGACGTACGTCCATCGTCTGTGGGATGGATGCAAGGCCTGCATATGGCTAGGCGACTACCCCCCCCGGGGGCATTCCGAACGCGGTGTAGACATGCGCATGGAAGAACCAACGTCTTGGTGCCTCTCGCTGGTGTCCTCCCACTTCTGGGCCGATATAGTCGAAACGTAGAGCCGACTTCAGCGGAGGAGAGTGGACGCGTCGTGTAGGTAAGAGGCTGGCAGAGGAGCAAGAGTGGAGGCTTTGAAGCAATGGATAGTGGATGATGGCTTTGCTCCAGACCATCATAGTGTTGCAAGATAATGTATAGGTAGGTAAGCAACCTTGAAGTCAGTTTAGTCGGTGAGCGTTGCATGTTGGTTGTAACAATCCGGGCAGTACCTAGCGAAGCCGAGCCCCATGTCCGGGCAGGTACCTCCTTCAAGCGGAGGCAGGTCTGACACCAAAACAACAAAATTTCATGGAAGCAGAATAATCTTCTATCATCGCGACTCGACTCTTGAGGGAATCTACACCACATCTTTGAAGATCGTAGATTCTGGTCCACCTGCTAGGTATTTGGCCAAGATTCGCAGATTCGCAGGTCAATGCTTACACAGGGTTCATCAAGGGTATTGACAGCCAAAAAATGCCAATGTTGTAAGGCCAGCCAATAACCGACAAGAACGAATCTGGGCGTTAGGCGCCCAGCACCCTCGCCATTCTTCAGGTCCATGCCCAGGCAGCGGAGTCATCATGGATGCCCTCCCTCTGCGCCTTCAGCGGCTGGGGCAGCACGGCGCACAAGGCCTTGAGCGCTCTGGGCGAACGGCATTGAACAGAGGCTGCGTGAGATTCGACTGCTGCAGATCTCGCGCATATTCGACTGCAGCTTCAGTTGGACCTCGGCTCAAGTCTTGGCAGCCCTAGTAATGCCACCAACAATTCGACACTCAGAAGCCCTTCAACTGGCCTAGATCAGTCATTTCACTCTGCATGCTCATGATGTTGGTGAGCAATAACTGACTTGAACTCTTTTCTCGGCCAGGATCACCCTCTCAACGACGGGCAATTCGGTGACCCCAAAGCCCTTTGGCAGCCCCTCCGCGCCGCTCCCCACATTTTTGGCATCCCTGTCTAGCCGGATCTCTGTTGTTCATGCCCATCTGGTGCTCAAGCACTGACCTACCTATGCGCCATTTTCTTGGCGCTTTCTGTGGGTGGAGCTGGGGTCCGCACAAGGTCCAAGGATGGACGACTCGCTCAGGTGGATTTCATGATCAAGCACAAAAGCCAGCCAGCCAGCCCAGCTGCGGAAGGGGGCCAGATTCTCGTGTCAGAAAAGGAAGAGTTTTGTGCAACAGTGACAAGATAGCTGACAAAGAGAGGCTCAGACCTGTGCCGGGACATGGAAGCTGCGAGGCTCATCAATCGATATGGAAACACAACACGCAGCTTGGTCAGCGAAATGATAGCACATGTCAGTGGGCAGCGGGTAGCGACAGCTTTCCGAGAACGGTAGGTCGGGGCCCATCCCATGTCTTGCGCGAGTGTGGGCAGAAGTCCCTGGACGGACAGGACGAAGCAATTTTCAACAAACCGCCACTGCATCCACGCCCGTCGTGCAGGGCGACCCAGCCATCTCACGTCCAAGGTAAACGGCATTCAGACTCACCTCAAAGAATAGTAAATCGAGGCTCTGATGGTGAGCGACGACAACGTCAGCAACCAGTTCCTCGAAGCAATGGGTCGCTCGAATCTTCCACGGTTTTTCTCTTGCCCCCTGGCCGTCTTTTGGCCACGAATAGGTCTCGATGCTCCAGACTCTCAGTTCGACCTGTCTTGGACCTGCCTAGACTTCCAAGGTTGTTAGAGTCACCTCCGAGGCGCCCCGAAAGATTTGGAGACGGAGCAGTCGAACGCCGAGGGTATCCACAGACGTGCACCGCATCAGCCGCTGCATCGTCGTCTCTGTGCTTCCAGTGCCAACGTCTAAGTTGGTACCGAGTCGAATGAAGCACGGTAACTATTCCGTGTCGCTTCAGCTCTTGATTAAGAGGAATGGGCCATGGATGAGGCCTGATCAACAAACCCTTTACCTCCGCCTCCTCGTCATATTACCTTGTGCGAGTACCGCGCGGCTGGGTAGACGGTTTTCGCTGGGGCCTCGCCTCTGCACAGCCTTGGGTTGCCATACCAAAAGAGTCACCGCATCGCATCGTATGGCTTGTCTGGTACAGGATGCTGAAATGTCGAGGTGCTTCGATTTTTTGTCTGCCAGCCTGTCTCGTCGCACCCCGTTTTGCAGGGGCCGGATCGCTGATTGCCGGTTCTTACAGATCTGCCGTCATACAATCAGGTGCTCCCTCGGTTTTCCGGCTTTGTTCGTCGTCTCTACGTCACCGCCTTTGATTTTTGATTGTCTCTGAACCTGGGCAGTTCGGGTGGTGCTTGGCAACGAAAAGCAAAGGAGGACAGGGGAGAGGAGCAAAGTAAAGAAATGGAGGCTCGGCTTCGTGGGTGACAGAGCCGGGAGGACGAGAGAGAAAAAAAAGCACGTTCTTCTGTTACAGGGGGCTTCTTCGCCGCAAAGCTTGGCCGGTTCTTGAGGACCGTGGCTAGGTATTCTTTTTTGTCGGATTTTGAAAGCAGATGAGGGTTATTCCAGGTACTGGGTGGTACCCCATACCAAATCCTACCTCCTTTGTACCCATCTTTGACGACAGGTGATGCTTGGCGTTTCCCGGGCTGAGGTACCGTGCCGTCTTGGCCAGCCCAGAGGAGACCTTGCAGGGCGGGTCTTCCCACCATGCAGAGCGGTGCTGTACTTAAGAGGGAATTCCCATTCTGGTACCTGGACCTCATGGCTCGCATGTACATCATGAGTGCCCGCCCACTGCATCTTTGGTGGCCCCTCCTTTTCATGACGGCGTTTTGCGAGGGCCAGGCCAGGCGGGTTACAGTACCAGGGCTCACTCACACAGCACAGAGAGACGGTCAAACCCACCCCTTGAATCCAAAGTTACGAGTCGGAAATAATTGAGTGGCCAAGGAGATATTCGAAACGGCGGCTTGGGTGATCAAAGCATCAGCAACTGTCCTGATGACCTGCTGCTTGCTGCGGAGTCCATGGTCAAAAGGAGAGCCACCGACAGAAGAGTTGGGACAAGGAAAGGGCTTTGGCTTTGTTCCTCCAGGCCGAAGCCGCCCGTCATCACCCAGCCAGGGAGCCCCCAACAAAGATTCGAGAGTGTCATCGAAGGCAAGATGGACAAGAGTCACGAAACAATTGACTGATAAATAGTAAGCAAGAAGGAAAACCTTGGAGGGACACGGAGTCGAGCCAGGTCGGCACATGCCTCGATTGGATCCATGGCAATATGATTTGCTGCTCCGTACTCCGTAATAAGGGACTAATTATTGAAAAATCCATCCATCCCGCGAGCTGGCATCCATCCATCCACATGGAACACAGGTCGAAGAGACGCTGTACCTGACTGTACAGTGAGTACTGTACTTTGCCGGACCCCACATCGACCCTACCTGCCTACCCGCCCGCTTCGCCCTCGCTCGTACTCTGATCCATTTCTTGCGCTCCATTTCTCATTTCGCTCCCGCCAGCGATTGAGGTGTAATACAGTAGCTCGCAGGTAGCGACCTTGGCTACATGCGAATTTACCTTAATTATCGCGGCCGGCCAAGTACCTCACTCCCGTGCTTGCGTACCTGCCTGCCTACCTACATCCGTCCACGCCTATTGCTTTCCTGCTTAGCTTTGCTCTGGCTCTTTCTTACCTTATACTCTCCAAGCCCTTATTCACACCCTTTCCCCCCGTGCCCTCTTCTTAAATTCCCGCGTCCTGTTTTTCCCCTTCACTTCACCTAACCTAACCTCACTTCACCTCCATCTTCGCTTATTGCGCTCTCTCTCTTGCTTGCCTTCTTGCTCGCCTCCTCCTCCTCCTCCTACTTCTCCTCCCATCCACCGAAACCCTTGCGGTTTTCTGGCGCGTTCACGGCAAGCAGATCGCCCCATCTTTGTTCTGTGGTACGAGCAGAGTTTCCCGCCCCAAGCTACGGGCGCCTGAGCCCAGCAACGCCTGTAAGGCGTCTCTTTTCAGCGCCACTGAGCGTGTCTTTTCACCTACCTACCGCCCTCGACTCGGGTTTCTTGGGGTTTCGTTGGACGGGTTGCTCGCCATCTTCGCATCGCGCGGTCCCTGCAAGCCGACATCCGCAACTTGCATTTGGCTCCTTTCTTGGCACTCATCATCATCAGCCAAGAGAGGCAGCGAAGGTCTCAGCGAACTCGCCTTCGTTGCTTTTCCGGGGTTTGGTGGCCTAGAGAGGAACGCACTCCTGTAGGCTGTACCCGGCTACCATTCATCAAATACCTTCCGGGTTTCCTGGGAGGTGTTGTCCGCCTTTGCCTCGGGTCTTGAGTCACGGTCCATCCCACCAACAGCCGCCACTCACTGGTTATCCACCAGCCCGTCACCTCCTCCACCTCTGTACCGACAGACGCTGCCTTCTCCAGCTGCTGCTGTCATCGACGCTCGCCTCCGCGCCTTGCTTTGCTTCGCCTCATCTCCACTTCCCGCCAAGATCCAGAAACAGCTCACAGATCCGCCCTGTCCTGTTTTTGATCTTGGACTGGACTTCTTTTTCCCCCTCCCCCTCCAGCACATTTCTGTTCGGTACCGCATTTCTTACCTGGCTTATTATCGCACGTACGCCCGGCATAGCCCGTCGTCTGTAGGCTGATCCGTTGCGCGACACTCCTCGAGTTGTACTTGCGCCTGTCCGCGCTGCGCTTGTGCTTGTGCCTTCCTCTGGTGTTGCACCAAGACGCCGCATATCCTACCATCACCGCACCGCTTATTCTCTCCGCGCCAGTCGCTTTCTCGACACCCGAGACACTCTTGCTCTTCCCTTTCTCCTCACACGAAGATGCCAAACGTCCCAGGTTCCTCTAAGCCGCCCTCCGCATCGAGCTCGAAACCCTCGTCCATTAAGTCACAAGATGGTGTCAAGAAATCCCCCGGTTTGACACCGCAGAACGGTACAGGCCTTAACGGCACTCCTCCCGACACTCACTTGAAGCCCCCCGACAAGTCATCAGTCAAGAATCGTCTCACCCGCATGTTCTCCTCCAAGGACCCTTCGCGAGTTCCAACCCCCGCCCCCTCGTCGGTCGACCTTCCCAACCGTCCAAGGGCTTCATCAACGAATGGCACCTCAACACCCACTGGAAAGACCTCATCCGCCGAGAAGGGTGGTGAGAAGCCCACGGCCAAGTCAACTGAAAAGCCGACGTCTACGGCAAAAACAACCAAGTCTTCAAGTAGCAAGGAGCCACTCCAACGATTCGTCCTCGATGCCGAGTTCCAGGGCGGCCATGAGCATCACCTCAAGTCTAGTAGACGACAGGAGAAGCTGTCAGACATGTGGAGAACGATTCTGCGCAAAAAGCAAGATGCTCCTGAACATGACCTTTCCCTCGTCTCGAATTGGGTGGACACTCTACAGCAAGAGAAGGAAGAGGCTGGTGACAAAAAGGGCGGGCCCAACGCAACAACAACTCTGGTTGAAAAGTACGGCAAATGCCAAGAGGTTGTCGGACGTGGGGCTTTCGGCATTGTTCGGATTTCCCACAAGAAGGTCGGTGGCAGTGGCGAGAAGCTCTTTGCTGTCAAGGAGTTTCGACGGAGACCCGAAGAAACGGAAAAGAAGTACAGCAAGCGACTGACGGCCGAGTTCTGCATCTCATCATCGCTCCGCCACCCCAACGTTATTCACACTCTGGATCTCCTCAAGGATGCCAAGGGAGATTACTGTGAGGTGATGGAGTTCTGCGCTGGAGGTGACCTGTACACCCTTGTCCTGTCGAGTGGCAAGCTCGAAGTACAAGAGGCCGACTGCTTTTTCAAGCAAATGATGCGAGGTGTCGAGTACCTGCATGAAATGGGCGTGGCCCACCGTGACCTCAAGCCGGAAAACCTCCTCCTGACGACGCGTGGTGCTCTCAAGATTACGGATTTCGGCAACGGAGAATGCTTCCGCATGGCGTGGGAGACGGACGCGCACATGGTTTCTGGCCTTTGCGGTTCAGCTCCTTATATCGCTCCCGAAGAGTACACAGACAAGGAGTTTGATGCTCGAGCAGTTGACGTGTGGGCTTGCGGTGTTATTTACATGGCAATGCGCACGGGTCGTCACCTCTGGCGACTTGCCAAGAAGGATGACGACGAGTTTTATGCTCGCTATCTCGAAGGTCGCCGAGATGAGGAGGGTTACGGCCCTATTGAGTCTCTTCATCGGGTAAGTTTATGGGCGCTGCATCGCAATGAGGGAGTCTGCTAACATGTGCCCTAGGCTCGCTGTCGTAATGTCATCTACTCGGTTCTTGACCCTCACCCGACTCGCCGCTTGACAGCCGCCCAGGTCCTTAAGTCAGAATGGGTGCGCGAGATCAAGCTCTGCAAGGCTGGCGAGGAGGGTCTGTGAGGGGACAGTTTGTAATGATAACCTTGGAGCCAGAGCCACGACGTGATGGCTTGGCCAAGGGGTTTATGGATGTATGTGCCTTTTGTTATTCAAGAGAGCACCCAGATGGAATACCAATCTCTCACGAGACGGAATGGGTAGGCTGAGGCGTCCATTGGCGTCACCTCCCGGCTGACGATTCGATGACCTATCGTTTGGATTATTTCCTATGTCATTTGATACTGAGCACTGGTGTTGGGCGCATGTGTAAACAGACATGATGTCTTTTGGTTTTTGGAGCGTATCATGCGTGGGCAGACGGGACGGGGTTTTTCTTTCTCTCTCTTTCCCCTATTCAAAGGATGGAGAAGGGCGGCAGGAATTGGTTACCTATGCCCTGGAATCGGGCCGGCAATATAGGGAGGTTCACGATGTTGACAGACATGCATGTCAAGAGGTTGCATTTTTCTTTTTCCAAAGCGAGGCAGAACAGGACAGAACACACACACAATGGACATGATGAAGGGCTTCGCTGCAGATTCTGGGAGGAGTTCCAAGCAAGGATGGAGGCTACGAATTGATCGAGGAATTGATCGAGTGTGGGCGGGTGGGTATATAAGAGGAGGAGATGGAGAAGGGTGAAGTTGTGGTTTGTGTGTGGACACTGAGGAAATAGGCTCTATCTCACGCAGATATTTCATGGGGTATCAAGATAGTCTTATATCTCTTGACGCGAACAAGGGCTTCAAGCAAATCGAAATGGACAAGACATCGATGTCGGCATTGAGCCTTAAATTCTATGATGGAAGCGCTGCAACTAACAACCCACGTGCCCCATATCCGAATCCGAGTTCTCGACTGCCACTGAAACAAGCCAAGCCCAAAAACACTCACCGAGCTCTTCCCAATCCGTCGCGACCTAAGCTTTGCCTCTAGCAGGGAAGGAAGGCAGAGAGAGGAGTGTACTATGTCCTGCAGTATGTTCTAGACTCGTTCGCGACGCGCCCCGCCCACAAGCCGCGAACCCGATGGTCTGGGACCGAGGACTCTGGACATGGGGGACGAGTCATTTTTTTTTTTTGCCGTTGTCCTTGATGTCTCTGGCTCTATCAGTTTGCGCGGCGTTTCAGTCGGCAAAAGTTTATTTTTGAAAGACGGTCAAGGAGACGCTTTGACGGTGGTGGAAAGTTTATGTGAGTGGAAGGGAGTGAGCGGCTTCTTTGACTTGGCATGAGGGAGGGAGTCTCGATATATCCAATCCGGAGCCGGTCACGGCTGTCTAATTGGGGCTGCAATACAGGTAAATAGGTAGAGAAGACTATGAAGAGGATCATCATGGGCTATCATAAGAGAGTTGAAAGCACTATCTAAGGAAAGACATGATACGTACAAAGCATCATCCCACACCTAGGTCGCAAAAAGGTGGCTACACGGTTTAAGAAACGAGAACAGACTTAGGCACAGACTCAATGGTCTCTGCCATGGACCAATTTAATCAAGGGTTTGCATTGGATCACGAGGTTGCATCTCACCCTTGATTACTACGCAATAGAGTAACCAGAGTGGTTGAGCACAGACAAGACAATGCAGCAGTCACCGGTAAAGGAACATCGAGTTGAATATCCTGTTGTCAGGTGCGTAAATCCCATTCGAGTTTCTCCATACTTGAAAACTCTTCCCATACCTATCTGAGGTTAGTTAACTGCCTCGACAACCAGAAAACCAGAAATATCCGCGGCCATCTTGGGCCGGAACCGACGTAACTATGCATACAAATAAACGATGTAATCAACCCATCCGTCCTCCTTGTATTGAGGCCCAGTAGTACACCAGCCCCCCTGGGATCATTGCGGTACAGACTAGGTAACGCTTCAATGTCCCTTTTGCCTCGATCCCTATGTTGTGAGCCTCCGGTCAGAGAGCTCGATGAAATAATATAAAACCCAAGACCCATAAAGTCCAAGAGAGCTGCTGCCGACCATGGCAGCTCAGCAAGCCCATTCCCACCAACTAGTTGCGGGTCCAAGAATAGAGGCTGTCCAGGTAGATAGGCCCAGACTTCCAAAGACCCCTTAGGATATCGACGCAAAACCCTCATGGCGTCGTTAGAACAAAGACATTACATCCCACTCGATACACCCCCCATTCCGTGACCGCCAGATTCTCATATCTTTTTGAACAAAATTCGGAGGCAAGCTGCGCAGTAATAGTGTAGAAATAATGAAGAATGACGCCTCAGCTGGCAGGCTGAATCGCGCCTGAACCAGACAGACTCGGAGGTCGTCCAAGTGTAAAGAATTATTGGTATATCGTATGCAAGGTTTACGAGTGGAATAGATCCCAAGCCCGTTCACATAATCGGATAAACTCCTCCTTCTTCTGTCGCTGGGTTTCGGGGCTATCGCGTCCGGCACCGAAGGGTCCGCGGCGGGTGGGAGCGGGGCCGTGACCCAGAGGAGGGCTGCCGTCCTCATACTCGGCTCGGGTCCGTCGCTTGCTGGCACTTCGTGAGGCTTCGGCAGGCCGGCTTCCAGGAGCGGGAGAGGGAGGGGTCGGGGGCTGGTGTCCGCCGTAGTGGACCAGCTTGGGAAGAAGTTCAGGTCGGCCACCGGCAAGGTCTTGTTGAGCCTCCTCGGCAGATCTGTACTCGCGGCTACGGCCAGGCGTCGGGGCCTGGGGAAGAGGGGGGTGTCCAGGAGACGTAAGAGGTCCTCGGGAGCTGGGGCCGCTGGGGTAGAGGGACTGAGGAGCATTGTCGGGGTGTGCTGAGAGGCCCTGGCCAAAAACGTCGCTGATGGGTGGCAGTCGGTTGTTGGTCTGGTTAGCAGGGACGTGGTGGATGTGCGAGGTACTGGACAGGTTAGAAGGCTGGTTGGCGATGTGTCGGGTCATGGGAGCAGGGTGCTGTCGGCCAGTGAAGCTGTGGCCAAGGGGCGCAGACTGGATAACTCGCTCGTTGGCAAACTGCTCGTGAGAGGGAGCAACGATGGAGAGGCCTGGGGGGGCCTTGTTTCTTCGCGACATGCCAGGCGTCTTGGCGGCGAACTGGGAGACGGGGTCCTTGTCGGAGCCGTCACCCTTGGCGGACTGCTGGTGCAGTCTCGCTTCGATAATATGTCGCTGCTGCTCTCGAACCGACATACTTCGCTGGAGCTGCTCCTTCATGACGGGGTCCTGGGTGACAAAGCCAGGGGAGAGACACGCAATACCGACTTCCTGAATACCGAGGCCTTCGCGGGCGGTCATCGGCCGCGCAGAGGCGGGCTGGTTCGATTTGAGTGTGTTCTTTGACAGGTCGAGTCTTCGCGGCCGGGGTCGCGTGTTGGTCATGCCGGGGGAAGCAGGCTCCTTCTTGACGACAATCTTGGGAGGCGCGCCGGTAGATCGAGAGCTAGAGGAACAGACAGTGTCAGCAAGAGGGAAAACCCCGGTGGTCAAAGAGTAATTGAGGCTTACGCGCTGGGGGGCGAGGACTTGGGGCCAGAGCCGGCAGCTTTGGGGCTGCTGCTGTTGGATGAGTGCGCTGTCGCATTCGATGTTGAAGGCGCGGCGGCGGACCGCTGTGCAGAGGGAGAAACGGCGGTGGTTGAAACCGACGAGTGCGCAGGAGGCAGCTCAGAGTATGAGGGCCTCTCGTGAGGAGCGGGAGAGGGGGCCATTGCAATTGCAGCACTCATAGTGAAAGGAGCGGATGCAGGGCTGGCTGTGGGAATTGGCGAAAGGTGGTCCGTAGTTGGCAGGGTGCGAGACCTGCAAGGAGGGCGAGAGGCCAGTCGGGCCAGTCAGCGAGCCAGAGTGAGCCGAGCTGCTGGGTTTTTCTGGGTCTCGCGAGTCGGAGGCTTCCTGTCTTGGCGAGGAAAATGAAACGTTCGGCGAGGGCCGCGAGACAGGAATGGAAGCGATCGCAGACGTGGCAGACTTGAGTCAGCACGAGATTGATTTCTGTCGAGGAAGAAGATGGAGCAATGGAAAGCTCGCTGTCCAGAACCGGGAGGCTGGCGAGAGTAGGTAGGTAGCTCAGCTCAGCAGAGAGGGCCGCGATGTCTGGTTGGTGGTTCGACTCGACGGCTGGGGTTCCTTTAGTTATCCAAGCTCAAACTGGGCGGTTCAGCTCTGTGCGAGATGTGACAGAGCAAAGTCGCAGGCTGGGTTGGGTAATTTTCCTCTTTTCCGGCGAAGGGGAGGAGGATCGGAAAGTCGAAATTAAAAAATAAGATAAGAAGAGGCGGCAGAAAAAAGAAGACAAAAAAGACACAATTATTAGTCTCGCCTCTGTTTGCTGCTGACGATTGAGTGAAAAGCCAGGGGGCGTCAGAGTGGTTCGGTCGGTCGACTGGCGACTTGTTTTAACATGAAACTTCAGGTGTGGGTTGTTGGCTCGGCAGGCCCGCGTTTGGCGTGTTTCGCCCAACTTAGTTCAGTTGGTGCGCAGGAAGCAGCGGGCAAACGGCCAAAGAAGGGTCGCTTGGTTCTTTTGGGCAAAAGATGGGCGCGGGGTGCTTCCGCTGGACGGCCACTAGAACAGCTGGATTATAACGAAAAGAGGTGAAGCGAGAGGACGGCTCGGGCAGTGAATAGACAATGCCCTAGTATTGGATCTTGTCGTCGTTGGAACAAGGAGGCCAGTAAGTGCAGCGCAGCGCAAGTGAAGTGCAGTGCAGTGCAGTGCAGTCAAGCGCCCAACCAACAGCGTGGGATGCAAGACCGTGGGCCACAAGCTCGGAATTAGCGAATGAAGAGATTCACACAGCCGACAGCAAATGTGACGAAGCGGAAAGGCGTTGGCGTTGGCGGTAGCAGTAGTGACAGTGAGCAGTCACAAAGTAGGTACCTAGCAATGGCTCTGTCTGGTTGCGTTGCAGGCACGAGCTCGGGTGCGAGGTTGGCGACGGCGGGATGAGACGAGGGACTCGGATGAGATGCGGGAGAGAAGGAGAGAAAAAGAGAGTCCAGAGAGGAGGATGGCTCGAGACAAAAAGTCGCAGAATAACGGCAGAAAATCGCCAGCTGACGATGAGGGGTCGGTCGGGTACCTGGCGATGTTTTATTTGGTGCCATGTATTTTATGAAAGGGACACGGGGAAAAGTGACACAAAGGCATGGCGCCCGGTTCGTGTCTTGAAGCAATGGATCCGACCCAGCCAGACGAGCCAAGGGACATGGATGGGATCGATGAGGATAGAGAAGGACCGGGGTCACCCCTGGTCGCTCCAAGCCCAGAAGCCAGATGGGGAGGGGTGAGGCTATCACACCCAATTGTGAAGACGCAGACCGGATGAGCAGCTTGAGAGCAGTCCAAGCGATTGGCACAGGTACAGTAGGCCGCAGACAGACAACCAAAGTCCCTGCCCACAACTCCTCCAGTGTCGTTCCGCACAGGCACAAATCAAGCCAGAAGCAGACGGGCCACGGCCATTCATATCGGACGGATAGGCGATTGACAGGCGGGCAAACATCCCAAAGAAACGACACGAGGCATGGCAAGCCAGGGTCCAGGGTCCTCCTCACCTGAATCCTGCTGCTGGATGCACGCGACCCAAGCCAACCGTCGGCCACTCGTCGTCGACCTTGTCGCCATCGGCTTCGCTCTCACCGTCGCTGGCGGTTTGACATTGATGCTAACAAACCCTCCAACGTGGCCCCTGCCGCCGCTGGTTGGGCCTTTATCCCTGTCCAGGCTGTTGGCAGCCAAGCTCACATGCCCAAGACCACTACACTCTCTCTCCATCGGCCGCCGTGATGCGCTGTGCCTGCTGTGCGGTTGCGGTACGGGCGCCTTTTCTTGCGTCGTCGGCCTGTATGTATGTCCAACCATCGCCCACTTGCAGATACATAGATGCTGTTGGAGATGGGATCAACATACCGCAGTTCAGTCCGCGGCCCCAGACCAGACGATACTTGCACTGGCTTGACGGCCCCTGTGTGATGTTCCCATCTGAAGCTGACCGCCCCTCGGTCTTGGACAGTTGCGGTGTCCATCTCAGACATGCAGATTAGAAAATCTCTCTCTACTGTGTGAACCAGCGTTATGTGGCAGTCCTGAGTCTCAGATCAGTGATCAAGACGATGTGCTGTGAGTTGTTACACAACCCGGCTGTTGTGGTTCCAGTTCTCAGTCGCAACTGGAAGCCAGTCGGTTACCGGGACGGGGGAGTGGTCTGAGGGACATGGGCTCGGTAGAATCTGGAATCCATCCCATCCCATTCCTGTCAGGCAGCCCCCCATAACCTGTAACAGCCAGTGTCAGCGTGAGGGTCAGAGGTGAGGACTCCTGCTGGATACTCGCCGCTAGTGCACCCCGTGGCGCTGGTACGCTAGCGGTCTCAAGGTCCATGGTTGGTGAGTCGAGATGGATGGTGAGTCGGCCGTCTCTGAGCGATGGAACCTGTTTCGTCAGCGATCCACGGCGCAGCATCGACTCTGAATGCAGACATCCAATGGTGAGAGCTCATCCGTACAGACACGAAGTAAAGGGGAGGAAAAGGGGGGAGGGAGGCACCGGACGATTAGCTGCGAGCTGCTGATGCAAGGCCTCGGGCTCTTGAATGTCGGGCCATGCGTATCTTTCTGGGCATGAGGGTTCCATAGGCACTGCAAAAGCACCTAGCGAATGCATGTAAGATGAGGAAATCCCGTGTTAGGTGCGAGTGAAGGAGGAGCTGTTGGAATCACGGGACCTAGAGTTGCATGAATACCTCGCAACTAGGCAGGTACAGTCCTGCAGTAGAACATCTCGAATCCAACCCGCATTACACATCTCGACGACCCAACTTGAACTCTCCTCCAGACAATTCATGGACGCAAGTCCATCTCAATGCAATCTCATCCCGAGCTAATCTTGGGCTGCCTCGTGGCTATTTACCACCCCCCGCTGCTTCCCAGTCACGGCCGGTTCGCCTCCCAAAACCCACTTCCACTGACACGTCCTGTCGTCTCCCCACTATCTCGGCTCGTTCACTCCCTTTCCCACTTCCCATCCATGCCTGGATTGCCACTCCCACATGCTGAAACCTGCCTGCCCCTCATACGCATTCTCAAACACGCTGGATCCCAAAACGGACCTGGGTCCCTGACGATCCTCGGCCACAAATTCTTCCAGCAAAGACCTGCCAGACACAACCCCAGACCTACTTGACATAGACGTTACAAGAAGGAGTTGCTATCGCGAGGGATCAAGGCTGTGGAGGCTAAGGGCGAAACGGTGAGAATCAGAAATGAAGGACTGTTTCTTGCCTCGTACGATCTACCATCTCCTCATTCATTCATCGTCGCGGTCGTCGTCTTTGTCGTCGCAAGCCTTCATCTGCCACCACTGACAATTTCGCCCTTCTGCGCCCGAGATCCCCGCTCACAAATCAATAGCTGCTACATCTACAGAGAAGACCTGCAGTTGATAGGCAAATCGCCCCGGGTTCTAGCAGCATCTGCTTGCACTATTGCTCTTCT
The DNA here is from genome assembly GCA_006518225.1 of Fusarium neocosmosporiellum. Classification (NCBI taxonomy): domain Eukaryota; kingdom Fungi; phylum Ascomycota; class Sordariomycetes; order Hypocreales; family Nectriaceae; genus Fusarium; species Fusarium neocosmosporiellum. The sequence goes on from SSHR01001923.1 coordinate 20,220, forward strand.
ACGAACGATAGCTGCCTTAGTGCGTTGCAAGTCGTCTTATGTCTGCCTCAGCCTGTTCTCCATCCAGATCAAGATCTTCACTCGGCTCACTCCCCTCACAAAATCGTATACGATCTGCTGTTCCACTGTCCATCCATCTTTCATGCCTCTCACCACCAACTGTCAATCTCGACATCCCCAGAGGCTCGGCCACGCGGAAGACAACAACACGCATCCCTATTAATAAGAATATTATTGCGATGCGTCAAACGCATATTCATTCTGCTAAAGCTCAAGTTGATGACGAAACGAATAATCATTTCATACCTTTCCCCAGGGCGGATCCTAGACGCGAGTCGTTTCTTTCCTCGTTCTCTGGAGGCAGCTAATTATCTAGGTATTCAGTTAGGGCTCTGCTTCAATCATACTGATGGATGGCAAGTCTCACGTTGACGATCTTCTCTTGACCGGCATTGACAGCGCCCCAGTTCCGTCCTCAAGCCTTCCAACAACCCCTGTCAACTCGCCCCTGGCTCTGATCGGGCCTGCACCCATCATCATCCTCACCCTCCGCTTCTGGCCAACCATTCGCTGCAGGATTCATTTCTGCTGCGTCCACTCTTGTCGGGTCTGCCACATGTCCATACATGCGTGCCGTGCACAGTACGTACCGCAGTATTCGCAAACAAAATGGAATTCCCGCTCAATGGTGGTGATTCCCTTTTTGGATGGTTCGACCAGCCCAGAATCTGGGCGTGAATTTTCTGAGCGCTGAGGCCCCAAACCTCCTTCTCCGGGTATTTTTACCAGGCTGATATCCATCCAAGTGAAAGGCTCTCAGTTCTCTACAGCAGAAACCGGGTGGGCGACTCGACATGCTACATGCCTTTATTTTCGGCACCGTCGCTGCTTAACCAACCAAATTTCGACGCCGTGGGCCATTCGAAATGAAGAAAGGCGCCGCCCATCTCCCGCCGCCATCGCTTCAGGTGACTTCTCCCCGGGCTTGTTTGGTTCAAAGCTGCTTGCCACTGGCGATTTGATGGTCTTGACGAGGGTCGGCTTGGTTGAGGATGTGAATACCCAAATTCTCTTCCGACTCTCGCCTCCGCTTTACCCTTCGGACCAGGGACAATTGTTGTGGATTGCGGACATGCTCTGTAGGGCTTTCACATTGTTGTGCTTCACCTCACCTGAGACGGCGTCTCAGGTTATGAGCTTGTGGAGGGTTTCCTCCACATGCGCTGACACCACACCTCTCGCTCTTTCTGGGCACCGTCGTTTACCATGTTTCATACCCACGGGCCTTGATCTCTGATTGGCTTGCCCTTGCCACCCTCCCAAATCCTCAAACGCGAATCATGGCTGGTCCGTGCTGGGTCCTGATGTGGCTACCCGGCGAGGTTTGTGGTTGTGATACACAGTTGCTGGTCATGTTGGTTGATAAATTGGTTGTGGTTTGTCGTCATAGGAGGCCAGAGTTTGGCTCGGCTTTGCCTTATCCGGGCACTCAGTCCATCGGCCGCAACTCTTGCCATTCTGTGCACATTGCTCTGGCTCATCCGAAGGCCCTTCCACAACGCCCGAGACATGAGGGGCATCCTTGTCCATATGCCAAATCTTCAAACTTTGCCTCGTGGACGACCTGGAATATCCTGGGAGGATACAGTGACATCCCAAGGCATGAACCATGGTTGGCATCGTCGGGCTCTCTGTCATTTTCCCCAGGGGCGGGTTCTATGCAGTAGAGTGGTATTGACTTGAGACGACTGTCACTATCTGGGGCAATATCTGCTTCACGGTATTGGATGAGCCACGTTATCGTCCGTTGAGTGTAGCTGACCACTTCATCATGCACCCCTCCATTCAGACTGTGTCTCCGACGCTGGTTTGGTCGTCTTGCGTAGAGCTGTGCGACAAGACGTGTGCGTGTCTTCGGTTCTTAGGTGAACTATATTTGGCAAATGTGCTGCGCCAACAATCCCACAGCTGTCGTACCATGAGTGACAAGCCCTTTCTAATCAAATAAATGAATTGATCCTATATTGATATTATGAGTTTCGGGCCAAGAGCAGTGAAAACCGGGAACCACCCTGCATTATGGGCACTGCCGGGAAACACATCGGTTTCTTGACCTGTTGGTTTACCATTGGCACGCAGGACCGGTAGCCAAAATCATGGCATTGACAAATTGTCATGCATGTTTCCTATTATATCGCTCGTCGAACATGGTAGGTTGAGACAAACGGTCGTGGTATGGACGTCGGCGGTGCCGGAAGAGGCATCCACGCTGCGAGCGGGATAGTATAAGTTGTGAGAAAGGTTAAAATAGATGTCACTTTGCTTCTTCAAATCTGCAAAACAGTGTGGGCAGGGTTTGGCTGTCATGTTTGCCCAACGAGTACCAACCCAAGTAGTTTGCCAGCCATGTATCCGTAGGTAGCACATGGATAAAGACGTTGATGATCAGAGTCAACTAGAAAATTTTTCCAAAAATCAGAAGAGGTAGGAAGTAACATCTAAAAGATTGAGGGGCTTTCTCTAAATATAGCCTTGCAAAATCATCTATGCGAATGATAACAGCCACATGCCTTAGTAGAATATGGATATAGGTTGTCCAGTTGCTTCTGATAGTCCTTTCATAGGAAAAGGGACTCGCCTTGCCCGCCACACTCAGCCACTCAGCCTTGCGGTTAGAGTGGGGGCGTCACCACACAGCCTCTCCAGCTGCGATTGGACTCCTCTGCCCACTGGCCAGCCTTTTCGGGCCCCGCCAAAATTTTCCTTCAGCGGCATTGCCATTGAAGGCTCCGACCTCTAATACTCCAGTGGAAACAAGAAAAAAAAGTCAACCTCACAAGACTCTACAAGACGAGTACCACCCTATTTTTCTCTGTATTTGAATTACTCTCATACATCAAAATGCCTGCTCGTACCAAGAAGGAAGAACAGCCCCAGGCTGAGGACACCAATATGGAGGATGCCCCAGTCTCTGCGCAGTCCGGTGAGGACGTGGAGGAGGAGGAAGAGGAAGAGGAGGAGACTGAGCCCCAGCGAGTGAGAATTGTAAGTTGATTCTGTTTGTTCTTCATTCATGAGTTTTACTGACAAGTTACACAGCTGCCTGGTTCAACAGACACTGCAGCCTCTTTTGAATTCATCGACGAGGGTCACACTCTTGGAAATGCGCTGAGATATATCGTCATGAAGAAGTATGCATTCCCAGAAGCGTCACTTTTGTACTTGTGGCTAACATGTTTCAGCCCTGATGTCGAGTTCTGCGCCTACTCGATCCCTCACCCCTCAGAGCCCAAGATGAACATCCGCATCCAGACCTACAGTATGTTTATATGGCATCCGGTTGCAACATCCATTCACCATACTAACTATTTCACCAGGTGGAACGGCAGTGGATGCTCTCAAGAAGGGACTGACTGATCTTCAGGATGTCTGCGACGTTGTTGCCGACGAGTTCTGGACCAAGAGGCAGGCCTACAATGCCGAGCAAGGAATTGACCGGTAAACCTGGAATGGGCACTGCAGGGTTTTAAAAAATGGCAATTGCATTCACGGGGAGCATGATGGACATAGAGGCGTTTTGATGAATTCCTTCTAATAAGTTATATACACGAGCAATCACTGCCGTTAACTTTAGTTGCGACCCTGTGTCCTTGTTAGCTATGTTTCAGCATAGGATGAACGATACTCACCTCCAGGAAACCAGTCATGAAGCTCGACGGTAGTCTCTTGTCGCCTCGGAAGTTCTCCTCCTTGAAGTAGGACATGACGTGGTTGGTCTGCTTCCAGAAGTTCATGGTCTCCTGCAATCGTGGGGTTAGCAAAGGCAACCCCTCTCATCCCCAACCCGCTCCTGGCCGTAGGGTTCGTCCGCACCTGGTACTCTGCGTGAGACTTGAACAGGAGAACGTCCACGACGGACAGCTTGTTCGCATATCGGTGTCGCTCAAACTCTTGTCGCATTCGGGTTCGGATCGTAGAGACGGGCATGGGCATGTTGTACATGGTCTGGACCTCGGGGGCCTGATTCTCGCTAGTTAGTCGGATCTGTGAACGAAGACTTGATTCTCGGGCTTCAATGGGCCTCCAGATAGGAGCTGTGGTCTTTCCACAGTCGTAAGGACCATGTCGGGGTTCGTCAAACGTACAGCTCGGAGCCATTCTCGGTAGGAGGAGAGGACTCGACGCTTCGCGTCCGCCCAATTGGCAGCTATCGAGGGCATCAGCAAGGTCAGAAATGTAGCCGGCAGCAAGTCGTCTCACACTGCGCCGTCTTCTTGGCAAATTGGGTCGGCGTAATGGCCATGGTGGGTAATCAATGCTCTCGAACGACGGGAAACCACTCTGCTCTGACGTTTCCCAGATTCCCGAAGCCGAGATGCACGAGAGGTAACGCCCGGAACGGGATCACGTGGTGTCTACGCCACACGCTAGTGCACAGCCACAAGGGCGATTCTCCCACTTACAAAGCCGCCTTTCGTCAGCGACGCCACCTTTAACTTTGTCAGAGGCAACCTGCGATTTCGGGGTTTCTCCAACGCGCGCGCGCAAAGCAAACAACAACAAGGGCCAGACAACAGCAACCACCCATCATGCCCGCGATTCGACACTCGTCCAAGAGAAAGCCTCCGCCGGAGGGCTTCGAGGATATCGAGAGCGATCTGCTCGTGTTTGCGAACAAGATGAAGGATGCGCAGAACAAACCCCCGCCAGCAGGACCCAGGCATCAGGCACAGTGGGAAATCTTCCAGATCTCGCATCAGCGCAGCCGATACGTCTACGAGTTATACTACGAGAAGGAGGCAATAAGCAAGAAGCTATACGACTTCCTCCTAAAGAACGGCTACGCGGATGCCATGTTGATCGCAAAGTGGAAGAAGCAAGGCTATGAGAAGGTTAGTTTCATCATGCTTTCCACTATTTGATGTTTTGTTGCTAACTCTACCTAGCTCTGCTGTTTGCGCTGTATCCAGACAAAGGAGACAAACTTCAACAGCACCTGTATCTGCCGAGTGCCGCGAGCGGAGATGAAGGAGGACCAGGACATCCAGTGCGTCAGCTGCGGCTGCAGAGGTTGCGCATCGAGCGACTAGACATGGCAACCTCAGGTTTTTAACACCGGACGGGTATGAGAAATTGATACTAAAAACGAAACCAAAAGAGACGGCGTTTGGCGCAACAGGGAAGTTATCAGATCATGGGGTCTACGACTGACTGGTGGAAAGCGATGGAGGTCGACATGATGAGGTAGAAATCCTTCTATTTGGCCATTTCATATCTTCATAACATGGTGCTGATTTTACGACACAGCTTGGACACCCCATACCCATCCATATCCTATCTCTTGGAGAAGCCTGCCCTCCCGCGTCCGAACCGGATGCTTGGGGGGACAAAGCTCAGCGACGACATGGCGCCCGTGAGATCCGCCATCTCCGTGTCTGGGGACTTGTCGCTGTCGGGCTTCTTCTTCTCCCCCTCCTTCTGTGCTTTTGGTGACTTTGATGTCTGTTGTGTTTTGGGTTCCTGCTGTGACTTTGCGCCCTCGGCCTCGAGGAGACTCGCGCGGCGCCGAGAGCCCTTGGTGGCTTGCGAGTTGGTTGAAGATCGGCGGCGGTGGTGACTACCGTCGTTTAAGAGGGACCTCCTACCGTCGATGCCATCTCTTGTGACAGCAAAGAAAAAGTTCTTTGGGTACATGTGCTTGTCGATAAGGTGCATCCGTCGCTTCTGGTGTGTCATGCACTTACGCTCACACCCTTCCACGAAGCAGGAGTACTATTCCGTGTTAGTCAGGCCGGTTCTTCATCCGGTGTAAAAAGGTCATGGGCTGGAACTTACAGTATGCTCTCCCTTTTCCCTCTTGACTGTCACCAACGGGTCATGGCACTCTTCAATGTGGACATTGAGCAGATGCTCGCTGGGGAAGTTCTTGCGGCACTCGAGGCATCGATTTGTGTGAGACTTATTGTAGTGAACCTCGTACTCGTCGTAGGTCTTGAAGGCCAGAGGCTCTCTGTGCGGTGGCAAGGTGCATCTCATGGCGAATGAGTCGAGCTCGTCGTCGATGGCAGAGTCGAGCTGGGTGACCTTGAAAACCGGACGGATGGTGGGCTGGGTACCTGCAGTTTCGGAGTCCGAATCTAGCTCTTCTTGGAGCTCTCGTGAGCGCTTCATCTTTTTGTGTGTGGTGAGCTTGATTGGGGCGGTAGAATTTACTTTTTTGAAGCAAACCAGAGACTTGCGAAGCGGTGAGTGCAGGGTAGTAAGTGTGTTTGTCGAGCTGAGAGGAAGTTGGGCGGTTGCTAGTTGATTGTGGGAGGCGAAGCAATGTTGGACAGTCTTGATGTATGCAAGCTGGTGTTATTTACTGAGGAGGAGGTCAAGCATGGGGCTGTACAACCGTGAGGTTGAGGCAAAGACAGGACAATATCCAAGGATTGGATCTCGAGCTTCTGCGTTGGAGTTGCGGGCCGAGCAGCAGTTCAGTGAAATATGGCGGGGTTTTCGCTGTGACGGGCGCTAAAGCTCGCTACAGCCTTAGCCGATCATACGGCCATCGATAGGCTCCTGTCAAAACTACTGTCTCAGGCCGGGCACGGGCGATGAAGAAGTTGGTGGTATGACAAAGATGAATCCTATGCATCATGGATGTTTAATGCAATTTGCCATTTTAAAAACACGATCGATATTGAACGTTGACGTGGTTGTCAATTGGTCACGCACGTAGCATTCTCTTTAGCTGCCTGATGAACTGGTGAGGGGCACAAGAGACAAGCACGGACCACGGGTGATGAAGCATGAACCGACGTCTAAAACATGTAATTCGAGAATGAGCTGTGCGTTATGATTGAAGCAACGTGATTTCTAGAGCCTCAAACATGCCCTTGGCAGTACCAACCACCGGGCAGCCTCGGACACCACTAGTAACAGTAGCCTTGCAGAAAGATTGACGGATGTGATGCGTTGATACCGGGCTCTCAGCGATGACCCAAGGGTCTTGGAACTGCACATCCGAAGTATTCCCACGGGCACCAAATCAGGACCTTGAGGGGTTCAACCTCAACTAACTTCTCGTGTCGACGGGAGGCGGCTCAGGCTCAGGCTCAGACTCGGACTCATCTTCACTTTGTTCTCGCATTTATTTCGCCGCGCCCAACCCAACTCAACCCACTCACTCGCCGTGCAGCGCCCTTTTGTTTTTGTGGCGCAAACGACGCAGCCTGCAGCAGCTCAACTATATTTCCCATTTTCGTGTTATTTTCCATTTCCATTTCCATTTCCATTTCC
>SSHR01001926.1:0-26389 GCA_006518225.1 Fusarium neocosmosporiellum
ATAAGACTGAGCCGCCGATAACAACACCAGGACCCCTGTCAAACTCGTTCAGTGACTCAACCCCACCTAGCGTTTAATGCCCCCTGTGCCCCGCCATCAAGACAGAGGCAGACCCAAGACCGCAACTTCTCCCACCACAACTGCAACACCTTGCAAGTCCTCATCATGTCGTCCGAACAAGCTGACGCTGTGAACGCGGCCGAGGGCGCCCCCGAGCAGAGCCTGCCCTCCCGCCCCGCCAAGCAGCCCAAGGAGAAGCCTGCCAAGGGTGGAAAGTCATCTGGCCTCGAGGTTTGTGCCCCTCTGCTGGCCGCCGAGAGAAACATGGCATCATGGCCACGGCGACCCCATTGCTAACATGCGTCGTAGCTACCATCCCTCCCCGAGTTCATTCAGCACCGACTCGACCTCTTTGACCAGATCAAGGCCCGACAGGACGCCGAAATCGCTGGTACGTGGTGAAGAAAAAACTATCCGGCTTTGCCACGACTCGCGTCTCGAATCGAATCGACTGACCACGACTGCAGAGAAACCTCGCGAGGAAATCACCATCTCTCTCCCCAATGGCAAGGAGCACACCGGAACATCGTGGGAGACCACCCCCTTCTCCATCGCCAAGGGCATCTCCAAGTCGCTCCTCGAGCGCACCGTCATCTCCCTCGTCGACGGCGAGCTGTGGGATCTGACCAGACCCCTCGAGAAGAGCTGCAAGCTCGAGCTCCTCGACTTTGAGCACCCCGAAGGTAGAATTTTATTGTAGACTCAAGTGCGGGACGGCGCGGCTGACGCACAAGACAGGCAAGAAGGTCTTCTGGCACTCGTCTGCCCACATTCTCGGAGAGGCTGCCGAGCGACGCTTTGGATGCTACCTCTGCAACGGTCCCCCCACTGAGGACCCCCCAGGTTTCTACTATGATATGGCCAACATGGGAGAGTATGTCGACTTGATGCTGCTCTTTGCAATTACATACTAACAAGACGGCAGGCAAGTGATTGCCGACGAGGACAAGAAGGCTCTGGAGCAGCTCTCCAACAGCATCATTAAGCAGAAGCAGCCCTTTGAGCGTCTCGAGATGACCAAGGACGAGCTCCTCGAGATGTTCAAGTACAGCAAGTACAAGGAGTATTTCATCAACCAGCGAGTCCCCGATGGCACCAAGAGCACTGTCTACCGATGCGGACCCCTTATCGATCTGTGCCGAGGACCTCACGTTCCTACCACCGGCAATATCAAGGCCTTTTCCGTTCTCAGGGTGCGTGTTCCTCGGCCTATAAGCTTTTAAACAGGATACAGGAGCTAACAAGTGACAGAATTCTGCCGCCTACTGGCTTGGTGACAGCAACAACGAGTCTGTCCAGCGAATTGCTGGTATCTCGTTCCCCGACAAGAAGCAGCTCGAGGAGTACAAGCACTTCCTGGCCGAGGCCGCCAAGCGTAACCACCGAAAGATTGGCCAAGACCAGAAGCTCTTCTTCTTCGACGAAGTGTCTCCTGGATCCACCTTCTTCCTGCCGCACGGTGTGCGCATCTACAATGCCTTGATGGACCTCCTCAAGAGCGAGTACCGGAAACGTGGCTTCACCGAGGTCATGTCCCCCAACGTGTACAAGTCGGACCTGTGGAAGATCTCTGGTCACTGGGGTCACTACGAGGAGAACATGTTCACCTTTGACGTCGAGAAGGAGCGATATGGCCTGAAGCCCATGAACTGCCCCGGACACTGCAAGATCTTTGCCCACTCGGACGTCACTTACAAGGACCTGCCATGGAGGATGGCCGATTTCGGTGTGCTGCACCGCAACGAGTTCTCGGGTGCCCTGTCTGGTCTTACCCGAGTCCGTCGTTTCCAGCAGGACGATGCCCACATCTTCTGTACCGTGGACCAGGTGCGTGAGACCACACCGTTTGTTGAGTCGAAATACTGACACGAGACAGATCCGAGAAGAGATCGAGTCTGCCTTTGACTTCCTGAGCAGCGTGTACGGCCTGTTTGGCTTCTCGTTCAAGCTCAAGCTTTCTACCCGTCCCGAGAAGTATGTTGGTGACATCGCCACTTGGGATATTGCCGAGCAGAAGCTTCAAGAGGCTCTGGAGTCGTTTGCCCAGAAGAACGACGCCAAGTGGGAGTTCAACCCCGGTGATGGTGCTTTCTACGGCCCCAAGATCGACATCACCCTGTACGATGCCCTTCGCCGAGACCACCAGTGCGGTACTATTCAGCTCGACTTCAACCTTCCCCGACGATTCAAGCTCCGATATGTGGCCGCCAAGGACGAGAGCGGAGTCAGCGACGGCAGCGATCCCTCGGAGGATCTCCCCGCGGGATACTCGCGCCCTGTCATGATTCACCGTGCGGTGCTGGGCAGCTTTGAGCGAATGTTTGGTGTATTGGCGGAGCACTTTGCGGGCAAGTGGCCTTTCTGGCTCAGCCCTCGACAGATCCTGGTTGTACCCGTCATGCCTGCGGTCAACGACTACGCCAAGGAGATCCAGCAGATCTTCCAGGAGAAAGAGCTCTACATTGACGTTGACCTCAGCGGCAACACCTTCCAGAAGAAGATCCGTACTGGCCAGCTGGAGCAGTACAACTTTATCTTTGGTAAGTTTACAATAACAAGCTATGGTTAACATGGGTCAATGGCTAACTCGATGATGCAGTGGTTGGTGCTGAGGAGGCCAAGTCGCGCACCCTCAACATCCGCAACCGAGACGACCAGGCTACCCAGACCAAGGGTGAGCTGGTGCCGATTGACGAGGCTCTCGAGTCTCTGGTCAAGCTCAAGGTTGAGCGACGTCTGGAGAACAAGATGTAAAGAGAAGAGACCCGGTTATAGAGAATCAAGGGTGGGGGTGGCGGGCGAGCGAGGGTAAAAGTAGATGGCGTACTTGAGATTCATCATTCAATGACATTGAAACAAGACATGTAGATGTATGCCATGTAGAAGCATCGATCGACTTCAAGGAGTGGTCAATGGAGAGGAATACCCGTGAACAGGGTGTCTGTCACTGGGAGTCTACAATTGTTGCCTTGAAGCCCAGTTCAGGTGAAGCTGAGGATGGGGCTGAAATGAGAGAGTCTGGAACAAGGCGAGCCAACAATTAGGAAAGGCCCCCACGAGGATGGAATTGGGCATCAAGACGATGGGTAATTGGAGAGGAGCAATTGAGCTCATGTGCATCACAGAGTCACGAGGAGATTCGGATGTGCGGTGCCATGCATTTGCGGTGACGGGGGGCAAGACAGGGACGAGGAAGAAGACGAGGATCGGGATGTGGGAGGCCGAACTTGGGAAGAGAGAGATCCATCGACGAAAAGACGGAGATGCAGTCGATGACGGGGGGTCCTCGAGGATCGGGGGGGCGTCTGTGCTGTGCTGTGCTGTGCTGTCGTGTAGATTGGAGAGCAACAAGCAAGAGATTGAGTGAAGCCAAGAAGGCAGAATGCGAGATGACGATCAAGAGATGAAGGGGGATGCCCTGTCTGCCTGTCAGCCCTGTCGAGATCGATCTAGCTGTGCCGTGTCTGTTTGTTTGCCTCCATGTCTGTGTGTGTGCGTGCGTGGGTGCTTGTGTGTAGCACGACCCAACATGGTGAGTGACTCATCATCACGTCGGAGCCGCTCCTCGGTGTGCGGGTTATTTCTCCCTTGTGCTTTCTTTTCCCTGTAGCAAAGTCGTTGACCTGCCAGACGTTGCTTTTTCTTGCCTCCCCAGCCCTCGACAGAGCTAGCGGCTGGCAACAATGTGGTGGTCGCATTCGCTTAATAACTGCCTAGGTTGTTTCTTGTTTGGTTGTTACGAGATGGGCGGCAGGGATATGGCGTTGGAAGAAGAGACAAGGCAGAGTAAAGAGAGAGCAAGAGTGTGTGTGTATGTGTGAGAGTGTGTGCGAGTGCATAACTGGAATGCGCGTCAGTCGAGAGAGATAGCCGGGCCTGGTGGTTTATTCGCCGGCCGGCAGAGACATGATGTATCGTTTCTGATGGGCGACAACTTGGAACCGGTGAAGAATAGTCACAAGCAAACACGACAACCAACCTCAGCCCTCAAGGGATAGTCTCATTTTTTGAGGGTCCTCGGTCCTCTATAGGGCAAAGAAGGGGATGGGGATGCGACGCGGGACGGAGAAGAGCGAAGAGAGAAAGATGATGTATCAGTTTTGCGTTTTTGATGTTTGCCCTCAAGCACGGGGTGATTGAGGATGTGATATTTCATTAGAGATAGATAGACAGAAGAAACGAACGAGGCAATAGCAGTAGACGCGAGTGAGACTGTAGATGGTGAAAAGTGCAAATAGACAAGACAAGATGGATGCTTCTATTCGCTCGCCTGGGTTACACGCCCGAGGTCGGTGGCTACCTGGACATTGATGGCTGAACCAGTTTGCATGACGGGCTGCCCATCATCAGCATTCTAGCCTGGTTGCCTCCATACCTGAGTACTCACTGACTATCTATGCATAGTAGAGATGTATCCAAAAGGTCCGCATCTGCATGTTGGTCCGAGGATGAGCACAGCCCACAAGAGGATACAGAAATCCATAGATGATGACGATATACTACGGATAGTAGGTACTAGGTATCACACTGGGGTACCTACTATTTCGGAATGTTACGAAATCCTCCTCGTTATTAATAGAGCCAAGTTGCGACCTCGCGGTGGGCCAAAGGGCTCAAGTCAACTTGTATCACCTACTGTACGGATACTGCACCCAGCGCTGGGAACTCTTGCGTTCCAGGTTCGTGGGATTGATTGCGTGGTGCATCGGGGGACGGGCTGACGCTGACCCGTGACCCGGGGGCATCAGCAATGCATCAATGGGTGTGGTGGTACAAGAGAGAGACATGGGAATTCCATCCTCTAAGCCTCCCCGAGGGAGACAGTAGAAGAGGGGGGTTGGCGATGGCGTCGCAACCGTCGTGGGTCGATGGCGGCTGCAAAGAGCGCGATGCATGACGGACGCGGCAAGCGATGCGTCATGTAACGCTACATCAGATGCAGCGAACGAGGGGCAGGCAAGCAAGACAAGGCAAGGCAAGACAAGAAGAAGAAGAAAGAAACGCTCAATGAGAGAGAGGGCGGGGATTCCGGAAGAGAGCATTGCTTGAAACAGAAGTCGGTATGTAAGTTGGTAGATAGCTTCATCAGGCTGCGTGGAAGGCCTCTCTTTTTTTGCCGTGTCATCTGTCACAATAGACTATCACGTTAGTGGGCGAGACGGATATCCGGTCCAGAGCAGCCATAGTCCGATTCTTACGATATCAGGGGACCGACGAGATGTCATCCAACGCCTCCAGCTTCATCTAGCGCTCGTGCTTGTGCTCGTCCACGGGCTACGGTATGCTAGCGTGCCTCGTAGCACTTGGTCCCTGAGATTCTCAATCTGGATCCAGACTCTCTCACCATCAATGGATACATGGGCAGCTGGCAACGAGACCCTGGTCGTGTTTCTTCTGGGGTGACACAAGGTTGTGCCAGGTGAGAAAACGGTGGAGCTGGTCATGAGCGGGAGGGATTTTTTTTTTTTTAGCACTTTGCATAGCAGGGGATCTCACAGTGAGCTGAGGTGAGTTGAGCTTGAGAGTGAAAGGGGGGGGCGCGGCTACGACGATGATGATGATGGCGGCGGTCCGCCCGGACCCGGGGGGGTACAGTGCTTTCATCATGGCCGATGAGATCCAATCCAATACATACGCCAAGCAGGTGTTGCGCGAGCAAGGCAAGGCTCTCCAGATGCGGATGTTGGGGCATTGGCCAGATCTGCACGTCGCTCAGATTGGTGCCAGGAGGCGGAGGCGATGGGTGGGTGAAATGAATGAGATCTGCTGTAGATGGGGGCACGGGGGGGATCTCATTACCAAGCGATGACTACGATGGCCCGGCTCAGCCATGAGTTTTATTGTATCATGTATTTGCAGATTCATATCTGTATGTGCCAAATTGGAAAGAAAAGAGGACATCATCATCATCGTCAAGGGCACAGACGCTGTATGTACATACATGACTGCAACGTGGAGATTGATAAAGGCTGGGCTGGGCTGGGCTGAGCTGATGAGACAAACCTCCTTCATCAGTCAGCATTTAACCAACAATCTCTTGTCCTCTCTCCATGCTGCCGCCCCCGGATCCATACCATCTCTCAATCGGGAATCCTCCAACCGCCGATGGGCACGCAAAGAGGTCAGTGGAGGGTACAGGGGATGGATGAACGCCAGGGATCCCATCCCGCCGTCCAGCGCATCGCCAGCGATGAAAATGGTTTAGCCTGCCGCTGCGAGCTGTGAGACGTGAGTGATCCTCGGTGCATAAGGGGGATATTTGCCTAGTTATGCTATCATCAGGGGATTTCCTCTTATCACCCGTCTCTTGTCTGCAGGACAGTTCATCAAATAGCAATAGCCCGCGGGCATTGGCATTCACTCGGGCTTTGCGTACCTATCAAGTGCCCAGCAGCAACCATCACCAACTGACTTCTACCCCCCCTGTCCGTCCACCCGCTCACCCGCTCCCTGAACGCTTCCCGCCGCTCAGATCGTTCGCTAGCGCCGTCGGAGGCTTTTCTGGGCTCCAGCTCACGTCTTGGACCATCCCCCATCCGCAACCACATCGACCCATTATTCCCCTCCTCTGGACAGGACCCTGGGGCTAGTTTTACCGCCCCCAGCACAGGCTCTGATCGGGGCCATCGTGGGATCGGATGCCATAGGCGCACTCTTGGGCACGCACACAGCGGCCAACCGCCCTGTGGTTTGTCTGCTGTTTTCTGCAGGGCACCCGGCCTCACCAGTGCCTGAGTACAGTACGTAGGTAGCACCTTGGGAGCGGAACGATTGAAGTAGGTAGGTACAAGAGGTAGCACGTGTAGAGGCAGATACAGATACAACGGAGCGACTACCATCTTGGGTCAACCACATACACCACCACCAACAACAACAACAAACGACGACAAAAAAGGGCTGATGCTGGGCTGATGCTGGCTTATGCCCGCTCATGCTGGTTTGATGCTGAAACGGGCATTTCAGAGGTACCTTTCTCCAGTACCTAACCCACGGCGATCCCCGGAGTTGATCCCTCCCATCCTCGATGCGCCTGCTTGGCTTCATCATTTCTCACCTCGAGCGATCTCTATCCGGCAACTTCAGCGACCAAGGACGACGAGGACAAAGCCTTTGAAAGTGCATCTATCCCCTTGCTCGCGCCCGCTTTTTGGCTTTTGCTTCGCCTCCTCCCCCAATAGCAACAGCACCGTACCCTTGCTCCCTATTTCACTCTTTGCCTTCTCTGCTTGCCTGCCCGCTTGATTGCCTCTCGTCTCCATTGGATCCTGGCGGAACCCTGTCTTGCCTGCTGCTGCGCTGCATGGGGAGGAGCATTAGTGAGCTGCAACCCTGGCCATCACGCATCACGACTAATACCCGCAGCGAGGCCAGCCCGTCCAGGACAGACCTACCTCCAGCGGCATCCACTTCATCCTGTCTCCAACAACAAAACCGACCGTCAACCCTTCCCCCTTGGTTCTCTATCGCCCATCGCCCATTGCCGCAACGGCTAGATAAGATACCCAGCTACGCCAGGCACAGCGACCGGGTTTTATTACCTGTTAGCCTGCGACGATCTCCTGCTCGTTCATTGCAGCCCGGCTTGCCTCGAGGTACCTATTGTCTCTGGCCCACGCCCCAGTCATCAGCGTCAAAGCCCTCCAGCGAGCGCCCAAGATCCAAGACATTTGCTGCCTCTTGTCTCGCTCGCCAAAAGCAACGAGGAGGCATCTTCCCAGACTACCAGACCACTAGCACGCGAGCGACCTCACCCCCTTCTCACTCTCTCACCCCTGTGTGAGCTTTTCCGGATGCAGAAGGCACCGCTGCTCGCTGTAGAGCTCTAGAAAAGTTCGGGTCTCCCCCCTTCGGGTCTGCTTCACGATGCGCCGCGCTGCACTCAACAAGTCCAAGTCCAAGGCCAAGCTCAAGGATCGACCACGAGACGACCTCCCTGCCGCTCCCACTGCCACTACCGCCGTTGCCCTTGCCGTCTCGTCCGTGACTGCCGTAGAGGCCCTCTTGCGGGATGAGGGCTTTCAGGCTCACAATCACGAACTCCTCGATCCCTCCGTCCCCGTGCCGAACCAAGCTCCCGCGCCGCCGGCTCCGGTCTCCGCCTCGGTCTCCGTCACTGCCCACGACGCCGTCCCCGACCCCGACCTGCTCTCGCAGCTGGATCATGATCGGCAGCTCCTCGTCCACCCCGTCGCTGATTCGTCTCATGCCGCCATCTCCTCTTCAGCGTTGGACGCGCCCATGACAGATGCGTTCCCCGCCGAACTTGACGCCGTCTCCGCTACCGCTGCCGCTACTGCCGCCACCAACACAACTTCTTCCGCCATTGCGACTCCCGCTCCTCCAACCAACTTTACACCTTCTGCCGCCACCCATCTACCGCACCAGGACGGCGACGACGACAACGACCAAGTCACTACCACCATCAGCAATACATACGCAAACACCTCCCAATCTGTCGAATCCGACGACGACGGCGGCGATATTGATCTAGACCTGGACGCGTCCTTCCGCCCTCCTATACTCGACGACCTCTACATCCCCACCAGCAACCCCAATCTCGATCCCGACTACGTTCATCACTACCACGCGGAGGATTATGATCTTGATATGAGCGACAGTGACGGCGGTGCTTCTCTTGACGACGACGGCATCTACGTACCTCACCTCCAAGTCGACCACCACTCCCATCCCGCTCAACCCCAGGAGGACGATGATGCCCAGGCTCCCTCCTCTGCTCCAGTCGATTACCTCTTACACACCTTCTTCAACGTACCCTCCCTAGCAGGCGCCGACATCATCATGGACGCCGTTCCGCCTCCCGGGCCATGGGCTCCCACGCCCAACAACGCCCCCCTTCCACTACCACAACCTCCTATTCCAATCGAACCCCTCGATCTTGCCCCGATCAGCAACCCCAACCCAACCATGCTGGGGTCCGAAAACCACGGCTTGATTGACTTCCTCTGGCACTGGTCGCGCGAGGCACGCATCGCGCACTCATATTCGTTGCGAGCCTATGCACCGTGTCCTGATGACATTCGCCGGCAGGCGCAGATACACATGAACGAGGTTCGGTGCGACGATCTCTACGGCGACAAATACGATTTGCAGGGCATGGATTGGGCTTCAATGCGCACTACTCGTGATCACGCCCGCCAGAGACGCCTCGAAACCTACAAGAACTATGTCAACAAGGAGGGATCTGATCGGTTGAATGTAAGTATCCATCTGCACCCAATTCTGGCTCATGGACGGGTAAGCTAATACGAATGATAGCCTCACATGCCCGATGCAAAAATTCCCCCTACGGATAGCTTCTTCAGATTCAGGAAGTACCTAGTTCGCCGGGACGTCTACCTAGCTCACTTTCAACTGCGCAGCGTGCTGGCATGCCCTTCACGCTCACAGGCCTACTATCCCGGGGGCCGAGGAGTCAACTGCATGAACCCCGTCTCGGGCAAGACCGAGCTCTTCCTCAACAACAGCGATGTAACGGGCCTCGGAGCTGTCATCTCTACTCTCGACGCCAATCACGGAGTCTTGATGGCGGGCACCTTCAATGGGGAGTACTACCTCAAGAACTTCTACACCGAAGACAAGAAGGATTACTCTGACGATCAGATCACGCCAAACCTGGGAGGGATCACCAACCATATTCAGATACACAAGCCCCGGCGATCATCTAGTCCCGTCGCTGCCATCTCGAGCAACGACGAAGGGTTCCGTGTCATGGATCTCGCAACGGAGAAGTTCCTGCTGCAGACCCGGTATCGGTTCGCGCTCAACTGCTCCAGCATCTCTCCTGACGGCCGGCTGAGGGCCATGGTCGGCGACGACTTCAAGGTCATCATCAGCGACGCCGACACTGGCCAGATCCAACAGGAACTGGCTGGGCACCGCGACTTCGGCTTCGCATGCGACTGGTCTGATGACGGCTGGACGGTGGCCACTGGCTTCCAGGACAAGGGCGTCAAGATCTGGGATGCTCGCCGGTGGTGCGACTCAAGGGGCATCAGCACGCCTCTCTGCACCATCAGGTCGGAGATGGCTGGTGTCAGAAACCTGCGTTTCTCGCCGGTCGGTAGCGGTAAAAGAGTTCTCGTGGCAGCCGAGGAAGCTGACTTTGTCAACATCATCAACGCCCAGACGTTTGGCACGAAGCAGACGATCGACGTCTTTGGCGAGATCGGAGGCATCGCCTTCACCAACGACGCGCAGGATTTGAACGTGCTCGTGAGCGACCGGAGCCGCGGTGGCCTGCTCCAGCTCGAACGGTGCGGTGTCGGACCCGAGCCCTTCTCCCGCAACTCATGGCGAAAGTCCACTGATCGCAAGAGTGATGAGTGGCGCTTTCGGGCTGACGAGGATGCACATAAAGATGAGCCTTACCGCCGAAAGCCCACCTCTATCGACGCAGTAGCAATCTTTTAAAGGAGAAGCATGTCCCGTCTTCTCAAGCAGATACCCAACAGGGTCAATGATACCCGCAGCATATCTCTACACTTATTGCTTGACTGACCTTGCTCGTCACTCATATTATTCGAAGCACACGACACGACTCTCTCTCGATTAGCATTATACCCCCTTCTGTTATTGTTTAATCAGCTTATTCATCATCCATCCATGGGGGAGCGACCGAATGGTCTACGACGACACGCCACCAGCAAATAGGCGACTATGCATTCTTGGGGGGAGAAGCCAGAGAACCAATCCATCCACCTAGTTTCAAAGCGTTCCACTCATGTCTCTATGCATGTTCACATTTTTTGGGTTTTTTCTTCCCTCTTCTCACTGTTATCCTGACGGCTCGGAAAAGCCCAGGCGGTCTTGGGGATACTAGATACAAGGGCATCGGCAACGGGAATCTTTTGGGGATCCTATTTTCCTTTTTTTTTTTTTTCTTTTCTTTTCTTATTGGGAATTTGCATCGACAAGCGGGAGGCTATCATGCTGGGGTGTTAACTATACGTCTGCGGGGATGTCTAAGCATCAAGGGTGAGTTTTGGGGGGTTACCTGGAAAGGGGGTTCAAAGCCGTTGTATATCTATCTATATTGCCATGTTGCACTCAGTATTCTTGTGATTCTTAATCAAACGATGACGCTGAATAATGAAACCAAACCAAAACCACTTGAAGTTCTCTCGGCGAAACTTCATCTCGTCTCTCTTGTTCCCAACCGTGGTTCACATGGTGCGCTCTCGAAACTGCCGATCTCTATGGTCAGGTCTCAGATTGTTGGGAGGGGGGGTTGTTTGAGACAGGGCAAGCCTTCTCCTCTCTGTGATGGGTCGGGCAGCCACACGGGATCCGAGACATGAGGGGTTCGTCACCATTCCAGATGCCTGACCTTGAAGTCTTGACCGCCCAGGACGATGAGGGGGGTTTGTTGAATCATGATGTTGACGACGGGGTAAAAGAATGAGTGCTAATTCGACGGGATACGTACGCGCCCACCTCCATACATACATAACCAGCTGCGAAACCTCGCCGTTGGTCACATCCCAAGCAAGTCTCTCCGTTTTTCGGACTTGCCGTCCTCTTCTCTCCCAAGACATGGATTGTCTCGTCTTTTTTTTTTTTTTTTTGTCTTGGGTTTGGGCAGCGCCGAGTCATTGGGAGGGGGGTTCGGCGTGTCTCACCTTTTGGCTCCCGTCCTCCCCCTCCTCATGGTTCGTTCATTCATTCATGTTTTGATCGGGTTCGCTCTTGTTTTCGCGTGGATCAAAGAAAGGGCTGTGGTTGGTTCAGGGAAGAGATGGGGATTGACATGACCTAAATAACTGATCACTTTTCGATGATGTTGGAAGTTACTTTGCATATCTTGGCATGTGGATAGTGTCTGGTGACTATTTGGACAGGTTTAATCATAATCCTCACTTAGTCGTATTAATTGTCTTAGGTCCCGAGGGATCGGAAAAGTGTCTCGTCGTGCTCATGGCATCCAAGAGTTGCCCGTCATGGGCGCAGAGATATATGGACCAGAGGCTAACATGGGGGTATTGAGTAACACCGAGGAGCACTGTGAGCGCATTAAGTGTATTCTAAAGAAAGCAGGTAGTCCAGTCACTCAGCACATAAGTGTCTTCACACATCTTCTACTACATAGCAGTTTACCTGTTCATAACTTGGGTAATGTTAATCTGAGGTCACATTTCAACAATCAAGAGGCCATCTAAGTGCCCATTTACAAAGGCATGTTGTTGAGAATAGACACTAGTAAATTACAGCATTATGAAGCAGAGGCTGAACGACAACCCGGCTAGATAGATCATGCATACAGATCGTCCCTCCCCAGATATAGTTTACCTCTTCTTGACGCTCAGGAGCCATAAGTTGCGTGTACCGTGAGAAGTGTTATCGCAAAGATCACATAGGGAATACAACAGCAACAACACAAAATAGACAAGATCATGTGTCGAGTAAACAAGTATTCAAGAAAAGAGTCCTCCACCGCCCGACCCGCTTCGGTTCTCTCCGTGTTGGACGCGCGCGAGCGCGAACCGCACTACCCCCTGCGGCGTCGTGTCTATGGCTGACCTGAGAAAGAAGACCGTCGGCTTTCGGACTCCCCCCCGAAGGCTTTTGCTGAGGTGAAAGGTGATGGATGATATGTGATAGGGCCAGCCGAGAAAGAGGATTGCTGGGGAATAAAAGGAGGAACTGAATGGCCGGGCGGTGTTGGATGTGGTTCATATACATTCAGCATGCCGGGGATTGACGCAGGCAGAGGACGTTCCGCATGCTGTAACCCGAACTGAAGCTTCTCGAGCGTCGCTTAGAAGGCGCTCTTGCAGCCCCAGCTCTGCTCACAGTTGCAGGAGCCGGGCTCCTTCCACTTGTCATCCTCGTAGGAGAAGAAGACGGTCTTGTCACCGCAGCTCTCGCGGATAGACTTGATGGCCTCAGCCTGCTCCTCCTTACCGGGGCAAGCAGAGCCGTTGCAGTTACCCTCAGAGGGCCAGCCGCACTCCAGGTTGATCACGTCGTTGCCCTTGCAGATCTTGCTGAGGATATCGAGCTGGCCAGAGACAAAGGTACCGGCGTCGGAGGGGGTGACCTCGGCGTTGAAGTAGGGGTGGATGTTAGCACCAGTGACATCAACAACATCGCAGATGGCGGCCTGGGTCTCGGGCTGCTCCCAGATGTTGAGGGTCTCGGCGATGGTGTAAGGACCGGTGTAGCCGGAGCACTTGGACTTGACAACAGTGATGAGCTCGCGGAGCTCCTCAGCGGAGCAGAAGCCGTTCATGATAGCCTCGTTACCGACAACGAAGAGCTTGACCTGATCCCACTGAGCCCACTCGGCGATGGCGTCGACCTGCTCCTTGATCTCGGGGGTCTCGTAAGAGCAGCCAGAGGCCTTGACAAAGACACCAATGATCATGTCAATGCCGTGCTTCTTGCAAGCACCGCCGACAGACTTGAGGGTGTCGCAGTCAGTGGAGTAGGATCGGATGATCTGGAAACCGGCCTCCTTGATCTCAGCAATGTCTTTGTCAACCTTGTCGGCGGACTTGCAGTCACCGTTGGAGGATTCATAAGGAGTGTAGGTGATACCGTAGTGGTCGTTGCCACCCCGGAGGGAGCCGCCAGTGGAAACCTTCTTGGGCTGAGCCTTGGGCTTGGGAGCAGCAGAGGGCTTCTCATAAGCGGGCTGGGTGTAGACAGGGGTGGAAGGCTTCTCGGTGGGAACCTCGTAGACGGGAGTAGAGGGCTTCTCGGTGGGAACCTCGTAGACGGGAGTAGAGGGCTTCTCCTTGGGGGCCTCGTAAACGGCGGTGGTAGGCTTGGGCTTGGGGGCCTCGTAGATGGGAGCGGAAGGCTTCTCCTTGGGAGCCTCGGTGGCCTTGGAGGGAGCAGGGACGCCAACCTGAGAGTAGGGGCAGACGTAGACGTAGTCGGTCTCAGTGACTGTCACAACCTGCTCGGGAGCAGTGTAGGTGCCAGGGGCGTAGCTGGTGGGGACGGGGTAGACCAGGACGGTCTCCTCGGTGCAGCTCTTGGTGACGGGAGCGATGGTGTAGGTGCCAGCGGTAGGGCAGACGAAGACGGTGGTCTCAATGACGCTGGTGACCTTGCCCTCGTGCTCAGTCTCCTTGGCGTAGGGGCAAGTGATGGTCGTGGGCTGCTCGACAACGGTGGTGACACCGCCGAAGGTGTGAGTTCCCGAGGGAACCTTGGTGGACTCGCCGACGCAGACGGTGGTGGACTCGGTCACGGTCAGGGTGGTGGCGGGGAAGGTGTAAGTGCCGGGGGTCGGGCAGTTGTACTCCTGGGGAGTAGGAACAGGGACGACCGGGACCTCCACGACCTTGGTGGTGGTGGGCTGGGGCTTGGGAGCCTCGTAGGTCGGCTTGGGGGCCTCGTACGTGGGCTTGGGAGCCTCATAGGTAGGCTCAGGAGCAGCCTTGGTGGTGACAACCTCCTTGGTCTTGGGAGCAGGAGGGGGAGGGTTGGGGATGACTGTTTCAGCATGTCAGCTCACTCAACTCAGCTCGACGGAACCGGACTGTGCTTCATACGAGTAGGCTCGCCGTAGTAGGTGGTCCAGATGGTGGTGCAGCTGGGGACGCAGACCTCACCACGACGGAAGAGGTCGTGGGCGCGGCGGTGGTGAGGGTAAGCGGCGTGGGCGCCAGTGGCCATGGCCGCAACGGCGGCGGCAGCAATTCCTCCCTTCATATTGAACAAGCTCAAACAGCAACAAACAGATATATATGCGGTTATATAGTTGGCGTTAGAAACGAATGCCCGCTAAAAGAGTGAAGCGGTAAGTGGGAGATGGGAAACGAGAGAATGAAAGCAAAAAGTTAACGAGGCTCTCTAGATTCTCGACATGGACGGAACCGTGAGGGAAGGAGGAGGAGAAGGAGAAGAAGAGGAGCAGAGCAGTGGCATTATGAGCAGATCCGGTCCTGTCTGTCTGTTATTACTGCTCCTGCGCCTTAGTTGGGGAGGACCCGGCTAGGTTGTTGTGCCTTGCTTGGCTCCAGGAGTCGTCGCATTGGCAAAAGCTGATCTAGCCAAGAATAGCCATTGTGATGGCACCTGAGACTCACACTCAGGTACCCGTCCCGAAGCCGTCTCTCAAGAATGGCAGGGGTGTCAGTCGCCAAGTTCCGACAAGAGACCACCGCGGTCACCGTTGGTGCTATGCGCCTATCACGCATCCCAGCATGCAGCCGGGGTTCGGGGGCGAAAAGGGGAACGTGGTGGAGCATGGGCAAGGTGTAATTTCGTCGCCTCAGCCGGCCAAGCGGCATGCGCTTGTCCAAGTTGCCGACGCCTCCCCCAAACGAAACCATCCTCCAGCGCTCGAAAAGGGGAACTTGGCGGTGTCACGGGTGCTGCCCATAGAGAGCCTGGCGCTACCAGCAAATGAGCAGTCAAGCCTGGCCGCGCTGGGGGATTCGCTGTGAAGCGATATTATGTCAATGGAACGGCAATGCTTCTGGACGCTGGTTGGTTGGTTGGCTAAGTCCAGGGGCTCCGAGATGACCACAGATGGGTGGTTGATGAAGACCCCGCTGGGAGATGAGCCTAGCCTCGCCTCTCTCATGTTTATCGCAGTCTGCTTCTGCCTCTGTCATGCCGTGAAAGTCAAGTTGCTGGCCCTGTGGAGGCTCTCCATCAAAGGATCCCCGTACATGATGGAGCGGCCTCCAAGCTGACCAACAACTGGCGCTGCATCCAAACCTTGAGTCCCATCGAGGTCCCTTCCATCAAGGAAGCACCCATGGTGAATCAGCCGGCTCATCGGCCTGTGGGTCGCGAGATTGTTCCTGCATCTGACACGGCCCCCAATTTGCCTTAGTGGGAGTGGCTGGCGCTTCTCGGCGGTCGAGGGGCCCTCGTGTTTGTTTTAGCGACTTTTTGGCCATCTTTGTAAGTGTCGTCACTCTCCGTAGACCGCTGATTCCCTTGAGGGCAGGGTCGGGATTGTTACCCTTAACCATCCATCGACTGGTCCAGCCCATGAGGCGCAGGTGTCCCTCTTTTTCTGCGGGGGAAAGCAGCCAGCAAAAGCCGGGGCGAAAGCTTGTCGATCGGATCTTTGGCTGGCCGAAACAGCTAGAGCCATGGCGTGGAGGCGATATGAGTCGGCGCGCGAGCGCAGATTGCCTGCCCCCTTCAGATCCGATCGTATAATTTGCGCTTCGTATTCTGTCTGGTCGCACGGCAGTTGATAGGGCCCTAGAACTTTCTGGCTCTGCGCATCGCATTGCATCCTCCAAGACCACCGAATGCCCCCACAGGGTTTCATAAACCGACTGATTCGAGCGCAGAGTCTGTTGTGCTGTCACCCTGTCCCGCTATGTCTTTGTTTTCCAGCCAATCCTCCAGGTCGCTGGTAGCGGGATGGACTGGGGTCTCAACGAGGGCAAGGTAATGTCGATCCGTCGGCAGCTTGCTTTCTTGTTCAAATCAAAAGTTATTTCACCCGTTTCTTGGCCCTTGGCTCTGCTGAGGTCGCCCGATGCAGGCCCCTATTCCGGACCAGCGAGCGAGGACTTTTGCTGAAGGATTAGTCACTGGCCTCTGGTGTTGTCAAGTATACGACGACATGGCTGTTGTTGGCATTTGTTGTCAATGCATTGCAAGCTTAGCATGCATATCATCCGAAATAGCGCATTTCAATAGATGTTCCTGGATGCATCCAAGGATCTATTAGATGTCTCAAGACACGTTGGCTGTGTGTTGTTGTTGCTGAATGTTCAAGCCATCATGTGCAGCTTCCGTAACTGACAAGGATCTTAATGGAAGTAGCCCTGGGCAAGCGTTGCGGGACGCCACGTCATGTGACACCGCGAGACGCATGAGCACCTGCTTAACGCGGTGTGGCTAAAATTTTCAGCCTCGTCCAGGTACTGGGGAAGCATTGACGACTGTCGAGACCGTGGAGGCATCCATGACAATCGCAAAAATGCTGCGATCATCAACTCGCCGGTATGTGTGTCGGAATTGCTTTGCACATAGTCGCAATGGGCTGGGTTCTTTGTTGGTGCACTCATTGAGTACAGCGCAAAAGGTCGGTCTCTTTCTTGGTGGCTCCCAGCAACATCAGTTAATCTGATTTTTCTTGCAGTATTCCACCACAACCCAACGTCTTCAAAATGGCTTTGGACCAGCCAACATCCCCAAATCTAATCCCCAACCGCCCCAGCCATACTCTCTTCATGGCCAGGGACCGATCAGAGAAAGACTGCAAAACTGGGTGCCCGAAGATGATGAACGGATTACTCAACTTGTTCCCGACATGACTTTTTGGTCCAAGGTGACCAACAGCAACACCCGTCCCCAGTCAACCGGCTCGACAGAGATGGATCACTTCAAATCTGATACTGCCGGCATGACTGAGACAGACGAGGCTTTCAACAACGAGGATGTCGAACTTGCCATTGTCGGGACCAAGACCAGGACTCCCGGTGATCTCGTCGAGATGAAGTAATACTCCCCGTCTCTTTATCATGACGCAGTAGCAACTAACACATTGGCAGACAACCTGGCTCTAGAACTCCCCTCTTTGGTATTTACCTGGGATACTTCGGCAGCCGTCATCACTTCTACACAAACACGGGCAAATGGGTCATCAGCTTGGGATTTAATGCCCTCTTCACCATCTCCAAATTTGTCCCCGCTGACGACCTGAAGCCAATTTTGGCCATGATCCCCAAGCATGTCACACCCGACGATTTTGAAGAACTCCGCAGGGAAGACAGGGGCCCTAACCGTGAAGCCGGCGCCAACCTGATTCAAAAAATGCGGGCTTTCACTTTGGAAGCTGACAAGGCATATCAAGCCAGCCTCAATAGCCTGGATAGAGCAAGGTCCCTGGTGTCGGATGGCAAGCGGACCAAGTACCTAAGCCTATTCGAGCTCGCCGACATTCTCTTGCCTCAGTCCCTCAAGCAAGGCAAACGCTTTTCTCCCGCTGCTTTGTATGCGGTCCATACCGCCCTCTACCGGAACGATTTTATCTTCCGGCCTCTCAGCCCATCTGCGGATTGTCACCGACGGGATCATCTTTTTGAGATTTTCCCGTATCAGGATCTCATGATGATTAACCGCGTTTCACTCATGGTCCGCGACTATACCATGACAAGGGGCAAGAAACTAAAGCCTCCCACTGACGAAGAGCTCTCATCGACAGGGTTTGGCACCTTTATTCTCAAAGCAAGGGAAGTTGTCCTCGCCAATCGCCAGAAGCGATCCTGGACACCGTACGGGATCCTCGCCCCTTCGCCAGGGGTGACTATCGAGACAGCGGAATGGTCAAGGAAACAGCTAGATTTCATACGCTTCTTGGAGTGGTGGGCAAGCTACGACCTCTTTGAAGATTCATCGCGCTTCCATGCGGATGGTTCTCTGATTCTCCGGGCTCTTGACCTCTACGATAACGCCGCTTTGGATCAGCGAACCGCCTGGACTTTTCTTCAGGAACTGGGCATGATCCCTCCATGGGAGATCCCGTCACGCTACAAGGTTCGATTCCCTGGTGTCAAGATCGAGGGCGGAGGCGGTCTCCAACGAGAGGTCCCAACCCGGCTGGAGGACTCAACACGGCCAGACATTGCAGAAGGCTCAAGAAGACAGTGGACCGACGACATGGTCTTTTGTATCGACGCTCCTGAAACCATGCTCATCGACGATGGTGTCTCGCTGGAGCGTACAGAGAAACCAGACGAGTTCTGGATTCATGTGCATACAGCCGACCCAGCATCAGGAATCAAGCCAAACTCGGAGTTGGGCAAGTTCCTGGAGCTGATTCCAGAAAACATATACCTTCCGGGTCACTTCCAGGCCATGCTGCCGTCTGATATCAGTCTGGACCAGTCGGGAGATTACAAATCGGAAAGCCTTGTCGACCAGTACTCTCTGGCCGCCGGCCGACCAACCCTCACTTTCAGCGCCAGGGTCAACGAAAAGGGGGATCTCCTCGACTACAAGGTTGAGCCAGGAACCCTTCACAAGGTCACATATTTGGATCCCAAGGACGTTTCCGAGTTTTGCAATGAACCTCCGCCTCCCCCAGCATCCGACAAGAGCCTTGCCGTTGGGCAACTGCCAGACAAGGCAAACACGGTGCCAAACCGGCCCATGATGTCCGCAAAAGATTTGGACGAGAAGAGCAAGGAAGACCTCCTGACGCTCTATCGCCTGGCTGAGGCGATCAGAGGAAAGCGGCTTGAGAAGGGAGCGTGGCCCTCGTTTCTACCCGGCGCCTCTGTCACGGTTGCTTTTGAGGATGTACCAATGAGCCAAGCTGCGGGCACAAAGGTGCTGCCCCCGGACCCGTACATCAAGATTGGCTATGACTCGTTCAATGGCGCCTCGGTTGTCTCCAACACCATGGTTCTGGCGGGTGAGATCGCGGCTCGGTGGTGCTCTGACCGCAAGATCCCGGTCCCATACCGAAGAGATGTGCATTCGAAGAGCAACTTTGAAGCTATCTATAACTACGCCACCAAGGAGCTCTATCCTCCCCTCGAGAGGGGCGTGCAGCCATCGCTGGCGCAGCGTCAGCAACTCTCACGTCTCACAGGCGGCGTCGAGATGTCGACAGAGCCCGGGCCATACTTCATGCTAGGTCTGGACATGTACGCCAAAGCCACGTCGCCTCTGCGCCGCTTCTCGGACCTGGTGGTCCACTGGCAGGTTCACGCGGCACTGGCACACGAGCGGAAAGTGAAGCGGCGGATTGACCCCGAGGCGGACGACCTGAACGGCATTCTCCCGTTCACGGCGGAGACTCTCCCCAACACCATCAGCCTGCTACACATGCGGGAGAAGATGGCGCGGACCGTCTCGCAGGGCACCAAGGAGTGGATGCTCATGGCGCTCGTGCGGGCCTGGAAGTTTGAGGGCACGGTGCCGCAGCGGATGCGCTTCACGGTTGAGTCCCGGTGGCGGCAGGGCGTGCTCGGCAAGCTGGACCTGTTTGACCTGGATGCCATCATGACGGTCGACGGCATCGATAAGCTCTTGCTCGTCAAGGACGTCAAAGTGGGCGATCAGTTCGACGTTGAACTCAGCGACATCAACGTCCACTCGCGGCAGATCTTTGTCAAAGCGCTCAAGCATAACTAACTGCCAGGGTCACAGCCAACCGGCGCACTCCCCGCCCGCCTCGGCCCCGGACCCAACCCCGTGAGCGACGCCCGCACGCTGGCGTTGGCAGTCTCGGGGTGTGCTTAACTGCTATTGATCGAGACTCAGCCAGCTCGTTATCTCTGCTGGCTACCGAGACGGCGTTTCAGTAACTGACATGTTGGGCCAGAGCGGCAATCGCAACATTACGTGACACGATAACCTGGCTGCTTCCACCGCAAGGGCATTTTCCCCAGCTACTCGCCGTCACCGCCTAGGGGGCAAGATATGGGCTTTTCCGGAGCGGGCTCGACTTGACGGTCAGCACAGCACAGCACAGCAATATTTGCTCGGCATCTTCCTCAACGTCAACGCACACCCCTTTCCAACGGTTAAACGTGGAGCCTCCCCCGCATTTGCACATCATGCCCCCCTGCGTCAAGAGACATGGTCCCCTAGTCGGCCTCCCCAAGACGCCAACCTGCCAATCTTTCAGTCAACCTGGGGGGACCAAGACTTGACTGACTGACATTGGCATTGGCACTGGCTGACGGACCCTGATGCGGGAGCTTGTAGTTGGATGAAACTGCTGCTGCACTGTATACTATGATTCAACAAAATCCCCCCGGTACCTGTCCGAGCTTGGAAGCTCAGTGGAAGATTTGCATTCCCAGGCCAGGACCCTGCCAGACGTACGTCACTTTGTACGATATGCGTGTACGATGAACAGATGGTGACTGTGGAAAATAACGATGGAAACGAGATGTACAGTAGATCACCTCACCTTTTTTTTTTTTTTTTTTTGAATAGAAAGGAACAAACAGAACAAATCGGCCCAACCATCAGGTGTCGATGCTCAGTGTCCATTGCATCAGCTCGCCATCGTGGATTCTTCTATTCTCCCGCACACACCCGTAACCGTCCACCGCCAGAACAGCAAAGCCAAGGTCAGCAGTCTCACATCCTCGGCTCTCCCATACGCCAGGTCCTCTCTCTCACCTTGAGCTTCCTTCTCACCTTGCCGCTTTTCTCTTTCTTGTACATCCCCAATTGGACATGGGAGCCTGGTGTAATTTGGGGGCACGTGGAATGAGGTCACGCGCGCTGAAAGAACAGACCAGCCTGCGTCCAATCCCCCCAACAATTTTCTTCAACTCTCTATGGACACACAAATCGGGTCGGTCCTGAAATGATCCACGTTGACCCGGTGTTGATTGGTCCTAGGCTGTGGCAAAGTCAAAGTCAAAGGGGACCCCGAATAGGCAACCGGAGCCAAGGTACACCTCCGAATAGCTGCTGACCAGGCCGAGACTGACAGAGAACACAACAATGGCAACAATAACCACCCATAGAGAGCAAATAGCTAATATTAATCCTCATTTTCATGATATTATTCTTGTTTCCATTTTAACGCTTTTTGTTTTTGCCAGTCCGGCGAGCCTGCGTGCGCAAAGAGCCTAGGTACTCGACTAGGTAGTAGATCCCATCCGTACAAACAAACACGCCAACGCAACGCACTCAAAAGTCCGGTCCTGTTTCCGTTTGCCCCCCCTTCCGATTCCTTTAAGCAGTAACTCGCCCCTTGACCGTTACCGTTGAATCGCCGTAGTCGCCAGAAAAAAAACAGTGTTGATCCCTTTGCCTTTGCCTGACCGTTCCTTTCCTTTCCCTGGGTCCGTCCGTAATCGCCCGAGTACCGCCCTCGAGTCCCTAGTATCCACTTTCCGATGGGATATCATCATGAAAAAACCTGCCACAAAAGAGAGGATGGGAAAAAAATTATAACGCCGAGTATTCCCCGGTTCCATGACCGCGTGGTCCGTCGATATCCGTTTCCTTCGCCCCGGCGTAGAGGGCCAGGGCTCGGGCCTGTCGTGTCACAAGGCAGCCTGGTCCCTCGGTAAGAAACCAGGGGACCAATTGACTGTCTCATCAGGTGTCGATATCTTTGTAGATACCCAGTACCGCCTGAAGAGTGGTCCACGATGGTTCGTAGGATCTTCCTTGTAGTCAGTCACCCGACTTCCACCACTGAGCACCTTGCTTTTCTTTAACCGTTTCGTCTTTCTCCGCTTTGTTTCGTCCAGACCGTGTATGATGAATTAAACTGAAAATCCAGTGTCGCTTTTCCAAAGAGTCGTAAAGTCGCCGGCCTAGGAGCTGAGAGTTCCCAAGGCTAGGACAGGTAATAAGCATGCATGGCTAGGAAATGCCAATGACTCTCGGAGATGCCAGTATATAGTGATGCGCTTTTCTTGTTGCCTCATGGCGTCGTTGAACCTCACAGTATGTATGTGTGAGTCACAAGTTTGATAGCTTGGTCGAATTCGAGATGTGTCGCTAACGAGGGCCGGGTGCCATGGACCACGCGTGGTTCAATAACCTGTCCGGCTGAACGCTCAAGAGTTCTTCCATTACTTCCTCCAGCCGACGTTCCAGATGACGTGGGCAATGTCGCGAGCGGTGTTAACTGTGTCGATAACACGGCCGAAGATGCCGTCAGCTGATGCTGCCTCTCCCTCCTCGTACGGCATGAACATGCCCGAAGGCGTTCGTCGCATGCCAGCAGGTTCCTCGCACAGGCTGCCAGAGGAAATTGACCTGTGAAGGCCGCCATTGGTCTTCTCTGTGGGTGATGACCAGCCAGGGCTGGGGCTGCTGAGCAGCGCATCGTCAAAGCTGTCTTCGTCATCATCCTCGCCCATGAAGAACTTGCCAGACTGCTTCGAGGGTCGAAGTGTCTCCTGTGAAGATGAAGGGGACATGATCGGACTTCGAGAGTGTTTCATAGCCGTCTCTCGCGGTTCGGGTGTGTCTTCCCGGTACTTGAGTGTGGTAGACGGCAGCATGGCAATCGTCTTTCCCTCGGTGGGCTTGGACTTGATAGTCTTGCGTCGAAGGATTGGTCGCTTCTTCGTCTTCATACGCATCATCATCACACCGTCGTCTGAGTCGCTGTCCTCTCCAAAGCGGTCCGTATCCACATCCTCATCGTCGTCGCCCTTAACTTCAACAGCAATGCACTGCTCGACTTGTTCATTGAAATGAATGTGCTTTCGCTCAGAGTTGGGAGATGTGATTCCAGATGACTCTGTCGAGGGAGCGACGCTGCTGCTCTCCCCACTTAACCGTCTCGCTGAGAATGGGTACGCCAGGTAGTCGGTAGTTGAACGTCCGAGATGAGGTCGCAGGATACCTCTGGTCTCCTGCGCCTTGACAGCCGCTGTGGCTTGCTTGAGCAAAGAGGCTGTTGATAATGATCGCTGAAGCATCACTTCAGACATGCTCCGCTTCTTTAGGATTGGCTTCTTGGAGAGGTTCACAAATGAGTCAGTCTTGGACAGTGACACACTGGAGGGCTCAGTCTGGGTAGAGTGAATGGCCTTTTGGCCCGACTGCAGAGGGCCGTAGAGCCAAGTCACATCGCAGTCCTTGAGCCTTGAAGATGTAAGCGTTTGTGTTGAGCGGTGCACGGGTTTAAAGGGCTACAAACCAATTGAGCGACTCGGGAGAAATGGTCTTGAGGTTGTTTTTGGCCTTCATCCATGTTCTCCAGGAAGCATTTTCTAACCGTGCGCTATTAGGGAATTCTCCACGTCGCGTCACGACGTATCGCCATGATGACCAGATATCTTCCTCCTTCCACTCATGGGACAGGTAGTCGACTTGGCGAGAAGGTCTGCTCGAGACGGCTGTATCATCCTCCGCATGCTCAGCTTGGTCAGGAGTGTCTGGTCTTGAAGTATCGTTGGAGCTCTCTTCCGAGTTCTCATGGTCCGCAGGCGAGACGGTATAGGAATCACCGGTTCGAGGACTGGGGGGTGGCTCCAGGTTGTCGTCATGGTGAATTTCCGGGCGGATCTCAGGATGAACATAAAGCTTTTCTTGCCCAAACGTGGGAAACATGAAGTGGTCTTCAGGCGATTCCGAAAGGCCAAGGGGGTCGTCGTAATCTGAGGCAATGGAGAGATTGGTTGCAGGGGTGGATGCGTAGGAAAGGTCGGCGGAGTCGGCGTGGATAGTACGGGGAGAGGAGGGAGCAGAGGACGAGTTGGAAGTGGCGTATGACTTGGAAACGGGTTTATAGTGATCGCTAAGACGAGATGTCGAGGAGAAGGCTGCAGACGATGACATGAAGTTGGACTGGGAGTGCGAGCGCCTCAGGGAGGACGCAGCGAAATAGTCGTTGTCGTCGGAGGGTAGAACGACGGCCATGACGACAGATAAAGTGAGGTCCGCGGATGGGACCTGATTGACGCCGCAGCACCCGGGAAGGAAAGGTGAAGGGGGGTTCGTTGTGGTTAGAGACTCATGAGTATATAGAGTGCAGTTGCTGGCGGATCGAGTTTGGATGGATGGATGCAAGAAAGATTTCGGCGTGGGAGGTATTGAGGATGGAATGGGGATTGCCGACGGGGGTGGGGGCAGGCTTATAGCAGTAGCGCAGGAGCAGGAGCAGTGCACAGCGACAGCGAGCGAGCGTCGGCCGGGGCCCGGGGCAGGTGGTCAAAAGTCGTTTGGGGCTAGCTTCTAGCGTACGAAGTAGCCTGGTGGACTTGGGTGTGGACGGACGACGAGCGAGTGATGGCAAGGATGGGCCTGAACCTGGTCGAGGCGTGGTGGCGTTGGAGCGATTGTGCCCCCCCCAGTCCCAGGGCGGTGACGACTTTCGTGGGGCAGGCGTTAGCACTTCGGTCGCTGTGCTGGTATTGGGCAGGCTGCCGACAGAGGGTGCTAGGGGTGTTTGCCCTGTGCGTGCGGTGCGCGGTGTGTAAGGTTGACGGTGGATGGATGGTTGACCCTCTCGATGATGGATGTTCGAAAATTGGTGAAGGATTGGAGGAGAAGGAGGGGGAGATAGGGACAGGCCGTAGCGTATTATAGATGAGGTAGGTGGGAGGTGAATAAGAAGGAAGAGAAGCGACTGGGTGGGACGAAGAGGGGGCAGAGCCAGAATAAAGCCTCCAGTCCAGGTCTAGGGAAGTGCCAAGATAAGGAACGAGACCAAGCGCACTGCCGAAGAGGTAGCTGTGCTCAGAAACGAATGGATGGATGGATGGTAAGGTACTGTGCTGTAGGTACACGACCGAGGATAGCAGAAAGTCAATACAGGTGAGGGACCGAGGGCAGGATCCAGAGGGCGTCGAATTAAAGAATGTTTAATCCAAGATAGTAACCCACGTACGTACGGTAATTGAGGGAGAGAAAGAGGGGGAGGAGAAACCGTGTATCTGTGACTGCTACTGGGCGGGAGAAGACGGGATCGCTCCTTTTGGCGGTTTCCCTGGGGCCCTTTCTTGGGGTTCCATCCATCCATGAATTCAATAACTCTTGCTCTCAAGCTTCCATCCCAGGCGGATGCACATGGCCGGCAGGTCAATGCAGAAGGCGTGCAGACGTGCAGATGCCGGGGTAGAGCGTGCGTATTGAGATCAGTGAGTTTCAAGGCCTCTCTGGTGTCTATTTTTTGGCCCGGATTCTGTCCTCTTGCTGGGGTCATGAAAGACCCCCTGCAAACGGTCCCAAACAAGCACCGACAAAGAAGAGGCTGATGGTACCCAGGCATGCTTCCAGGCCAGGCCAAGCCAAGGGACCCCAGGTCTCGCTCGTAGGTTCCTTTTAGCTCCTCCTGGCGGATGTCTCGCAAAGTGGAGGTCTCGCTTTTCGATGGGTGCTTCCCCACTGGCCTGGCCGCTCGGCTTGAATTGCGAGCAGCAGACGGGAGCCACTTGGGGAACGAGGGCGTCTGTCTTGTCTGTACCGTAACACCGGACGTAGCCCTATACTGTACGGAGCCCGAGTCGAGAGAGGGGTACATAGGCGCGCGCAGTAGGGTCAATTCTCTACGGTATCAAGGTGCAGCGGCGGTCTACGCTTGTGTGGGCAAAACTGTGTAAGATGGGGATGGGTGATGAGGTAAGGATTCGAGACTGGAGAAACAGGAGAAGTGGACGGGGAAATCTGGAGATGGATGGAGCGTGGCCAAATTCAGGGAGAGAAGGATAAGGGCGAGACTGGAGGTCAACATCTTCAAGGTCAGGCGTGGGGTTAGGAAGTTTTGGAGCAGCAGCAGATCAACGGCGGCGACAACAAGGTTGGTATCAACCAGGCTGGATGTCGCGATTCCAGCACGCAAAGCAGCTCACGGACTCGCACCATAGCAGAGAGACGAGACCTGATATCTCTGGTTACACAATATCTCCGGGGGGGATGGGGGGATGAGCGTCAGGTATGTAGGGGG
>SSHR01001927.1:0-43225 GCA_006518225.1 Fusarium neocosmosporiellum
CCAATCCAGTCCAGTCCAGTCCCAGGCCATGAAACACGCGCGCGCGCGCACTGGCAACGATTAAGCTTTCACCGACGGGGTGGCCATGATGTTGTTTGGCCCAGAGCTTCACGTCGGTGGAGCTCCTGTTCCCACTGAAGCCGTTGTCTCGGGACATCTTCTTGTGATGACCTTGATGCCCAACCCAATACCAAGGGCCCCAAGGCCAAGGGGGCATCGAAGTTTGACATGGCTTTTTGGTCCTGACCATCAAACCGCCATCTGAAATCCCATCCCCTTTTCGAGTAGCATTTCATCAGAGGAAAAAAGAACGCAGCAGTGATGTGATGGCGTGCACACCCCTGTCCAAGCCCCCCGAGGCACGTTTTCGCACCCAGGAATGCAACGCTCACCCTCCATGACGAGACAAGGAGAACGCAAAGACCATAACAAGCTGTTTACGAAATTCCTTGCCTGAGAGCCAAGCTGCGTCATCTCGCCAATCCCAACTGACCGGTACCGCCGTCTTTGGTGCGAGACAAGGACCTCGCCATGACCAGGGGTTCGCGTCCGAGTTGCAATGCCCACCGATCAACGATAAATGATGGCGTAACTGTGGGCTTGTCGATGGGAATTTTCTCCGTCGGCCGAGAGCTCCCCAATCGCCCCTGAGCAAGGTCGTCTGTCCAAGGACATGATGGCGATGACCCGAGGGCGTGCAGACATCAAGGGTAACACAGTCTGGCCAGGGCATCTTCTCGACTGCCTGAAACAACAACTTGGGGTTCCTTTGTTGAAACGTTCTTCTGTGTCGCTCGGACATGCGGAGCCGGAGTAAACGGCCGACGTTGCAATCCAATGTCGCTTCCGTTGCCCGCAAACTGCTACTGTACTGTTGCCAGCCATCCGCCCATTGCTAACCTATACCTCGATATCGCACAGATGAGGGTTTTCAACTTTCCCTTCTCGATCGTTGTCGCTCTCTGGTGTGCCGGTGTATCGCATAGCCTCCGTCTGATGCTCCCTGGCGGCCTAAGGGCAGTCCAGTCCTCCAAATAAAGTCATAATCTGCGGTTATTCCTCGTTCATTCGCCCAAACCATCAGCCGCTTCCTTAACCCCGGGGCACTAAGTCTTGATCCTGGTGAACGATTTTCTGCGCTCCAGGGTATTAGTTGATATCTCTCACGGCTGTGCCTACCTTTTGAGGCGCAATATCGCGGTGCGTTCCTTGGCCCAGACATTGTAAAGCCACCAGAGGTGTCGCTGCGAACAGACAATCACCTGACTGTGACGTTCGAGTTGCTATATCCTGGGGAGGTCCAGAACCTTTTGACTCCTGTCATTCATGACCAAGTTCCATCCAACCCTCACGTGAAGCTCTTCCCGCAGGCATCACGCAGTAGTGGTCGACGCCGGCAGACTCATTAGTCCGCCCATGACCCGATAGCATATGCAGCCAGAGATGCCGCCGGCCGGCGGGGGGCAGGACGGCCACCTGTTGACAACCTGTTTGACGGGCGCCCTGAAGCCGTGGCGGTCTTGCTAATTCCTTGCCAAGTCTGGGGTTGACGGGCGCAAATCCCATGGGTTGCCCGAGCGGGAGAGCGGGAGAGCGGGAGAGCGAGTGTGTGTCTGTGTGTGTGTCATGGGCTCTCCAACGCGCTTCCAGCGGCAGAGTTTTCCTATCTCGACATCGACTCAGAAAATCCTGTAGCCTGGGCCACACCAGTGGAATAACCGAAGGCCTCCCAGTTTGCGGCCCTGCGAGAATTGCATCGTTGCTCCATCTGCCAGCTGCACGTCTTGTCGATACCGCGTCGTAGGCTGGCTGTCAAAGAGCGGTCTGCATCAACTAGCCTAGTGCCGCCTACTGCCGCCTACTGAAGAAATCCATCTGCCAGACGGCGTGTCCAGAGATGCTCCAGAGACGTCTTTCTGAAGCAATATTCTTCAGTATCCTGCGTCCTTGATGCATATTGCAGCAGTGTGGCTGCAGTATCAGTCATCTGTTGTCGATGTGACGCTCGGCAGAGAAAAGGCCGAGCCAATTTCCCGCACGCATCCATCTCCAACAACCTTCGGTTTACCGGATCGTCCTTGTTCTCTCTTTTGTTGTCTCTTCTTCTTTTCTCCAACTCAACCCAACGCCTCGGAAACCAACTCATGGCTGGTCTGGGGCCGACCCGCACACGGTTTCCATCCTGTTCCCCGGCTGTGGCGGATTCAGAGTGAGACTAACGCGAACCTTGACCTGCTTGGCGGAGGTGAGGCAGGATTCGAATGCCTTCCCCGTCGTTGCCAACATCGAGAAAAAGCAACATGTCAAATGAGCTGCCACAACCCTGGTCACCTCGACGTGGAGTCGGTGGGTTTGGCCCAGCTGCCCACCAGGGCGTCGTCTCCAGGAGAAGGGTTCGGCACGGCTCGGTTCCGCAGAGCAGCTGGATCAACAGACAGGAGGTGTCTGGCGAGGCCGACTGTCGGCCTGATCAAGAGGATTCGTCCGAGGCAACGCCGCCTCGGCTGGATATGCAACAAGGCTGCAGAAGGCGGAATCGTTGCAACGTTCAGGGCGTAACCCCAGACATGGTGGCTTCGAGGCGTGCCTCTGCACTCCCCACAACGGCGCAGTGAGCTCGATCTTCAAGATCGCGCCCTGCACGTTGATGTCCAGCTGCCGCGTCGGCAGAGTGTGTGCTCTTGATACCTGCCTGAATAGATGTGAGACCTTGAAACACCAAGCATATTGTGACAATGCCGGACGCATAAACTTGGGAAATCTGATAACTGATGCTTGATACCCTTGCAAACGTTCATGACCATGTTGGCGTCTGACGAGCGGGAGGGAACCAGACAACCGGCCGGGGCTATCATGCTTGAAGCAGAACATCCCGAGGCCCGAGCCCGCGTCCTGGGAACCAGAGACACGCAGCTGGGACGCCTGTGATTGGTCTAAATCTCGCCAAGACCAGGCTTAATGGCTTGGCCTGGCTTTGACGACTGCGACCTGCTCAACCCTGAGCCAGGTGCTTCGGGCTAAAGAGCTGGGTTCTGGACGGAGGCGTCACGGCCAGGGAGCTGGAACCGATGAAAAATGAAAACAACATCGTCAAGACCGTGCTGAGCCTGTTTGATGAGGTGAGGGTCGTTGATATCCTCCGTGGACAAGGCGCCGAAACCGCACGTCGAATAAAAGAGTGCATCGACGGCATGTCGACACCGGGGGATGCTGCTAGGGCCCGGCAGACTGAGACGGCGCGCCGGGGCGTAGAAAGGATTGCTTCCAATCTCGTTCGAAAGCCAACCAGTCGGTAAGAGCTAGAAGGCTCATGGACGGGACCAAGAGCTCGTCCCCTGGTACTCATTTGCCCCCAAGTCACAGCAGAACCGGGACTTGCAGGGCCGATTGGATAGCGGTGTAGTAGCCGTCTAGAGACGGCGTCGGCTCAATGTGGGGATGGGGTGAAGTGGAAATTATTCCAGAAGGCGTTCTGGTTGGATGCATCGTGTTGCTTAGCAAGCGGACCTTGATCATGACGCCGTGAGCACCATGTTTCTCCCCGAGGGCAGCCCTGGCCTGGTCTGTACGGGAATTCTTAGTCAGTCAATCGGCTGGATGAATATCGCAACTATCGAGGGACCTCGGGATGTGGGCGCAACCGGGCGCCCTGGCTAAGTCCATAAGCAGATGCCAATGGATGGACGTCGGGGACTCGGTCTTGATTGGTGGGAATGGAATGCCTGACAGCAAGGTCCGCAGAAAGACCCGGCTCAAACTCGTAGCCATGTCGAAACTTGTTCACCGGTTCCTGCATTGGGAAAGCAACGTGGCTGTAACGGCTGAATGGCTTCCTGCGACTCGACGTCTAGCGCCGAACCAGTCAAAGGTGTTGGTGGTGGTGGTGAGGAGGAGGAGGAGTAGGAGCAGCGTGATGCGCGTGCCAGTGCCCTTGCGTGCGTTTGGAGTGTCGCATCTCCTGTGCCATGCCCTCTGGGCGCATCTCCTGGCCCAGATGGCTAATCTCAGATGCTGTCCCAGCTGCCGACGACATCGTGACAAACCGACGGGGCTGGTTGGGGGTTCAGAGACGGCAGATGTGGGCGCTGACAAGGCGAGCCTTTGCCAAAACTCTGGCCGTAACAGGAGTGGCGGGCAGACAGGGCGCTCGGCAGACTGGCAAGACGTGAGAAGAAGCTGCCGGCATTCGGTCCACGTGCGCGGTGGAGCTGGCGCCAAAGCAGTGTTTATCTGGCGGATATGGGGTGATTTGTTGATCTTTGAGGGTTCATCTGACCGACGCTTCTGCAGCAGGTTTACAGGCCCAACTTCGAACAGAGTGATTCTCCGACTTTGTGAGACGCACGGCAGTGGTCTTTCTTTTGCCAACGGTACTTGGGGCTCCATGGCCAGGGCATACGAGGATGGCGTCACCGGCGCAGGTGTCTGTGACCATGGATACGAATCCCAACTTGCCGGCGACGTCTGGAACGGTGGAAGACGCTCGGCTGATCCTGGCAGACGGTGGGTCAGACATGTCGCCCATTCTCCAAGGGCCAACCTGGAGATATCTGCTCACAGATGTCAGGGCGACATGCTGCGATTGGTGAAGGACATGACGATAACTCTTCTGTTGGCGCGTGTAATATCGAGCTGCAGATGCGAGCCATTCGTAAGAAAAATTTTTTGTTTCCTGCACTCGGAATGCATTGACGTGGGTTGTCTTTGGGTCCATCACCGCTCTGCCTTTTGGGAGAGCGGCAATGCCGGTATGAATGGTAACGGAAATAGGACCCTTGCACGCCGCGGCATGAGAGAACATGTAATGTATCTGCACCCTGATTGACCTTGGGCCCAGTCAATCGAGCCATGGCAGCCAGCAATCGGCGATGGAGGTGTGAAGACGCGTCCCTTGATCGATCCATTGAAGAGCGCCCCAGGAAGCACAGCAGGCCGAGGTTGACTTGCACAAGACAAGACAGTGAATACTACTGGCCATGGCGATCCGAACTGTAGAGTTGCACGTTGAAAGTCTCGACTACTCAAATTGGTGGTCCGTCAACCGTTCTGGGAAGTCGGGCATGTCGATCGCGAGAGAGGGGCTCGGTGAAGGATCCCACGTGCCCGACGGCCCGTCTGTCGGGTGATGCCATTTACTCCCAATCAACGGAGGGTGATATAGATGGGAGGTGATGGTGGCTCTCCGAGGTGGTGTTGTTCTGTCGTCGGGTGCTTCCTTGGTGGTGGGGACCCGACTTTCTTGTCAGGGCGTCAAGGGATCGAATGGCCCTTAAGGGTTCTCATGGGTGATGGACCTCAATCTCACCAGGGTGTTTTCTGGTAGATGCTCGAGGCTGCCTGAGGGCGTGGACTGGTAATGGCGGGCAGCAGCACATTGTGTGGAGCAGCACAATGAATGACTCCATTGGCGGCTCCGCCCTGGAACAGAGTATTGCTGCGCAACGCATTGCGGTGAGTAATAAGGCGCTGTGAGTATGTGCTGTAACCTGACACACGGGTTACACACTGATGAGTGTATTGAGTGCCGGCGGTAATGGTATTGATTTTGAATGGATACATCTGTCTGTTGCTGTGGAGTGAAGGACTCAGAAAGCTCCCATTTTTTCTCCCTCGTGGTGGATGACGGCCCGTGAGAGGGCGTCGCTGGAGCGGGTAACGCAGCACACGATCCTTCCAACTCTTTTTTTTTTCTTGCTCTGCCGGCGGTGACAAGTTGGTCCTTGGCTTCCGGATCAATCCATTACTTCTGCATGGATGCAAGGGGAAGGGAAAAACGTCGACCTTGAAAACGGCAGGGCTGTTGGTTCATCTATCAGACAGGCACAGGCACAGGCAGTATTCGTTCTCGGTCGTTTAGGCCTGACGGCGGCCAACGTCCAGCCTCGGGCGAGTCATGGAAATGAATGGTCCTCAGGGTCTTGGTATAACGGTTCAGCTCCTGGCCACAGGCTTCCATTCCAAATCATCCTCACTTCGCCGACGCCGAAGTTGCGAGGCTCGTAGGTTGGTCTGTGTCACCCCCTTCGAGGATCCGTAGTGTCTTCCATGGGAAGGGAACTTTTTTGCTGGACGGGTCTCGCTCCCAGTAGATTGCAACTAGAAGAGCGGCTACACCCCAGCTGGTTGCATACCCACGCAATCAATACTTGCATATCTCTGTAACAAGGCCGACACCCTCTGTCCCTCCACCAAAGTCCACATCTCAGCTCCTCAACCCCAGACCCCTGTTTCTTCTTAATTTTTCTTTTTTGCCTGCAAAGAAGAAAAAAAAATTCTTGACCCACGCACCTCGAGGCACACCGCACACACCCCTCCCCCCTGCCCATCTACGCCTCCGCCGGCAGGGGGGCCAGGTCCTCTTTTGGGTCTCTTTGCGGACGGGACCTCTGGCACACACGTTTTCGCAGGCCGCCCAGACGTACCCGACTGCTGGCTGTGGTGTGCGTCTTGTGCTTGGTGCTCTGGCTACTGTGGCATCGCTCTCGCTTTTCAGGCCAGGTCCTTGTCCAGACTCCATTCTGGCAGTGGGCTGTCAACAGGGGTCATGGAGGGTCTGGGACTCGTTTTTGGTGCCTCTCGACTTATAATAAACAACCTTGAGCCCGTCCAGCAACAATAGCGGCCTTTCTCACCCCGTCTCTAGGGATTCAATGACTAGCTTCGGTTCCGTTGTTTTGGGTCCATCTCGTCTTTAAATACTCTTCAACCTCCCTTCGACACCGTTGACGTCGACGTTGCAGCGTGTTGTCATTGTCCTTCCAAGTTCAACCTTATCACCGCCATTGACACTGCCCAGCATCAACTCTTAACCTCGCCACTACTCTACCCCACGACCGTCTGACTTGGGTCTATATATCCCAACACCGCCCGATTTTTTTTCAGCAGCGTTTTAATACTCGACAAAATTATTCATACTTAATCGATCTCTACGTGCCGTCTTCACCATGTGCAACTACATCTACGTAAGTTGGGCGACTGGCAATGGAAGTCCTTGGTCATGGCCATGACAAGGATCATACGCAAAAGAGTCAGACAAGGGATCGTGACTAACAACCTTCCTTTGTCCAGAAGGAGCTGAGCTGCCAGCACCACTACCACTTGGTAGAGTCTTGGTGCCCCAAGTACATCGAGACGGAGCGTCGATGCCCGCCCACTATCGTGAGCAAGCAGTACTGGTGAGTCAACGCGGAACCTGCCCATTAGCCTACATGAGTCGTTGCTAACGGTCTGCCAAAAGGGGTGACGACATTTGCGGTATGTCTTGATCTTTTCCAAGGTCGAGCGGAATCATCCTCTCCACCGACCATTGTTAGGGCGATGCATCATACTAACTAGTTACCCAGCCGCCTGCCGCGAGCGCCAGCAGCCAAGCAACCACCCGTGGGCGAAACTCATTCAGCGTCCCGAGTCACGCATGTCCTACTCTGCTCAACAAGTCCCCGCGCAATGAGTGCGCTTCACGTCGCGGGCCGGTAACTATCGAGGCATATCACGACGCCCTCACGATGCCGCCAGCTGGCCCGCGTTCCTCATCGAGGCGGCACTACTCTATACTCTACTCCCCCACACCCGATCCGATATCGATAATCCGGCTTCTCGGGTGACTTGAAACATGAAGACAACCCTCATCTCCCTCTTTCGGCAGCGCCGACCTGCACAGCAGACGGTGCATCTGCAGGCGTTTACGCCAAGTGCACTGCATTTTTTACTGGCCAACCCCACCTTCGGCCCATGCGGATGCGGATGCGCGAGAGGGACGGATGAGAGGCTACATGACGGTATTCAACGTGGAACAACGGTTACAGTACCGAAAACCGCAAAAAACAGGAGAAAAATCTTTGATGTAAAATCTGGAATTGTCAGGGCGCTGGAGGAAATTTTGTCGTTTTTTATTGTTCGTCCCAAGGTGGATAAGAATTGGCTCTTTGGGTGCAAACCTACCTTGGCCGGTGGTTTTCTCCTCTTTTCCTCGCTTACAGAGGAGGGTGTTGATGCTGTGGTACCTTTTTGGGAGGTCGAGCGTCGATCAGCAGAAGCTGGGGGACTGGGGGAGCTTCTGGAGCTGGAGCTGGAGCTGGGGGCAGCTGAGGGGGACGGAGAGCAGCGCGTTTTGCCACGGACCAGGATGGACGGCCATCCATCCACGGGCCATCTCGATGGACACAAAGGCCCCCCCGACACCCTCATGAAGGCGCCGCATCCAGCATCTCCACGTCGGCATTGGACGCCACCCCAGCACCAAGCGCTTTGGCAGTCCTGTCGAGATGCCTGTTCGAGGTGGAATGACCACGACTGGAAACTCATCTTGCGTGGGATAGGCATGATACACGAAGCTTCACCAACCCTGTTCCTTGAGGAGACGAGACGAAAAGAGAAGAGGGGGAATCAAATCACACCGGCATGAGAGGGAGCTCTTTTTTCGATGCGTTTTTTATTTTTGTTGTTTTACTAACTGACTGGTTTGCATGCATGGTTGGAAATGAGCATTTTTACGGGATGGAAAGATATCATTGGGCTTGGAAACCTCACATATACTACTCTGCACTCCGTGGCATGGCGTTATCATCGTTTTTGCCGCGCTTCAATGGGCGGGAATGGATAGGACTTTGGAAATTGGAGGGAAACCCGACATCGGGGATGGGGGAGGCATGGATTGGATGGATGGATGGATCATTACTTTTTTTGCCTTCGCCAATTACTAACTGACCACAGCTGACTAGCTTGCATACTGTTTGGCGCATGATGAAATTATTAGAATATATTGCTTGAATTTTCTCCATGTTTTCAGAGTCTCTGTCTCGGCTACTGTGCATTGAAGTGGTCATGACGCCGCGGTGCGCGGCAACGTCAGGGAAGCCATGATCCTGCATGGCACTCAATCACTACACTATCATAGGCAATACTCTAACTGCGCTAAAGCTGCAAGAAACGTCGTCAGCCGCTCACATGCGATCCCCCACGAAACTAACAACGAAACCCTCCGGGTGCACGCCATTTCCCCTTCCCACATCCCGAGCAAGAAGGCGCGAAGAAAGGCGAGGGCGTTCACGCGGGAACACCGTTTCGAGAGAGGGGGGGCTGACTGACTAGGTTGGTTTAGAGCCCGCGCCGGCCCGTGGAGGCTAGGTAGTGATCCCCCTCTTTTTCCATTCGAGTGCCGGGGAGTTTGTTGGTTCTAGCGAATTTCTGAACTTTCCGAAATCCCACGTTGTGGCGAAAAAAAAAAAAGTAAACGGAGTAATAATCCATAGATGGTTATCCCACCGCTCACCGAGACGGGGGGCATTTTGCTTATGTGATGGTGTTGAGAGAACCTCGGTATCCATGACCGGAAAAGGACGTGGGATGGATGGACAGAGAGACATGATGGGCTCAAGAGTGTGCTCGAGCGTTGTGGGTTTGGTCTTCCCTTTTGGAGCTTTGTCTCATCCTTCTATCCCGTTTCTGGAAGCGTGGGATTTTCCATCATTTCCTTGATTGAACAAGTTTCATCCAAAGAGGTAGGTAGGTAGTTACTTGAGTCAAGTAAGACCACAGAGGTGTATCTCATCACTGCATATCATGCCATGATCAACCATCCAATCTCATCTCAAATCCTCCTCCCTCTTCTCCCCCTTCTCCTCGACTTATACCGACCAGATATTCCATTCTCCACGTTTTTTCTTCCTCTTCCACTGTCGAAGAAAACTCTCCCACCATCTCTTTGAGCCGACGCTACTGCACCGCGCCGCCAGTAAGGTCCCCCTGCAAGGTATTTTCTGAGACAGAGGAAAATCAGCGCGATTGCCAAGGTTTCCTCGTTTCTTTTCCTTCCTTCTGCGGCTTTTGTTATTGCTTTTTTTACTGCGTGCTGGGTGATTCGTGCAGAATGTATGCAAGCCACAAAAAACCGCTCTACGGTAGTTGTCTCTTTTCACAACAAGCTTTCCCTCTGCCGGATCCCAGAACTTGTCATGTTAGATGTTCCGCCGGTGTCTCTGCCTTTGGCGTTATTTCGAGCATGACCGGCATTCTTCGGGTTTATCAATCTGATAATGAGCAGCAAGAGATCGTCGGCGCATGACACTCATGATTGCGAGTTGAACATTTATTTATTTGCAAGGCATTTTACGAAGCAAGTGACAAAAGGTGATGAGTGAGACAACAACGCTTGGCTGGCAGCAATCCCCAAAGGCCCTGCGTCTGTGAAACCACCCTTCTTGTGTTTGCCCATGTCCCTCTCTCCCCCTCCTTCGCAAAGCGCGGCTACCAAATCCAGACAGACCAATATTTCACCGCTCGTAAACGCATCTCTAATCACCCAACAGTGGACGGAGGGGGGCCGCAACATCGGAGGTCGGCGAACCGGTGATAAGAACGAGACCGAGCTGAGTTGTTCACCGACGCTTCCTCAGCCCCCCCCCCTCCCCTTGCGTCCATTCCTTCAGTATCTGCTGGCGCTTGAGACAGCCTCACACGACCGCACGTGCGCTGCCGGCGGCGCCAGAATCACCTCCCTGGTTCGTAAAAACGCAGGCGGGATGAGGATGGGGCATGTACAGGTCCCCGCCGTTTTCTCGGCGCTGCGCTCAACGGCGCCGGGTTGCTTGCCACGTCGAGTAGGCGGGTAACGTAGTTTAGACCGTACATAGAAGAAAAAACTTGTCACGTACGAGTTTTCAAGGTCACGAGGGGGCTCAAAAAATAAGGTTTAATAATGGGTTACGATCTCGGAGAGATGGCGACGTGGGGTGCATGTAAATGTCTTTTTTGCCTAGAAAGCGTGGGAGAGACAACGGGATTGTGGGCGGCAGGCGCCTCGGTACTGGGTGATAGGCCTCATGAGATGGCTTCATCACTGCCTTGAGGGAACCCTGATGAGGCTGAAGCTGAGGATGGGGGCGGACATTGACTTGTGTCAAGTGAAGGGGGTGAAGGGACGGAGATGCATCTTTCGTTCGCGCCATTGCATCTCCGGCCGGCGGTGGTTGTGCTTGTGCTTATCAAAAAGTGTACCCATAACCGGCCAGCTGGGACGGGACGGCACCCCATGTAACGACGAACCCGGCACTGTAAATCATCACGCAAATCTTTCTTCTTCCTCCCCCGTCTCATGGATCGTCTGATTGTTCCCTGAAGCAGGAGCCCACTCTTGTACCAATTTTGACCGCGCCTCGTCATACGCCAGCCCTACACGGCCGATTCCACTTCCT
This sequence comes from Fusarium neocosmosporiellum, assembly GCA_006518225.1. Classification (NCBI taxonomy): domain Eukaryota; kingdom Fungi; phylum Ascomycota; class Sordariomycetes; order Hypocreales; family Nectriaceae; genus Fusarium; species Fusarium neocosmosporiellum. The sequence continues at coordinate 11,193 of SSHR01001927.1, forward strand.
TATCAGGACTCTTCTCCATTTCACCACTTTTGTTCCAAAGGACCCTTTGATTATCATCTCCCACCCTCTACCTAGCCGATTGACAAATGCTCAAGGATCCGGACACACCTGAAAGGTAAAACTAGGTCACTCTTCCTTCTCGGCCGGTGTGCTCGGGCCAGCCCGGTCAGTTTCATCACAAGTTCGCGTTCCCCTCCCCCCCCCTCCCCCATCACCTCGGAAGAGTTTTCCTCGCAGAGAGATTCGCCCATGATGGCCTCAAGCTTGGCGGTTGCATTTGCCAGCCGCCGAAGGGCTGTGATGGGATTGAACCAGATGCCGCAATGCGACGACTTGCCTTCTGGTGGGTGGTATCACGTCGAACCCTCATCCATGCAAGGATCATGGCTTTTCAGGAACGGGAGTTTAGAGGGGGCAACACCGGACGACGACGACAACGACAAAAAGAAACGGCGTTCAATGGGACTTGTCCGAAACGATACCCGAACTCTATTTCGTCATCTCCTAGTCCCCTATCATCATGCGAACACGGTTCATCAGGCGACCTGATAGACGCGGCGCCAGCAATTATCGCCCAGTAGCCTCCCACGTGTTGTGCGTTGCCGGAGTCTGGGACCCCACGCGGTCTGGTGATGGCAACCTTGTCCCGGGCGTGGGATGCTGGTGATAGCGAGTCCTCCCATTACGTTCCGAATTGGCGGAATCTCGGTGCCGGGGCAGGGCACACCTACCTACCTCTTGGTACGAGATGAGGAGGGAAGCGCTATCCAAGATGGCTTGCAGTTTTGTCGACTGCGACGCTCGCAGCAATGTCATACGTTAGGTCGACGTACGGGCAAATAAGCGAAGGGTTGATTCAGCAAAACGGTTGGTCGTCCACCCAGCAGCAGCACAACGCGCGCCGCTCCATCCCAGGATTCGACCCCGACAGGCTTACTTTACGGAGATGAAATGTCACGGCCGATACCACATTCCATTCCCAAATCCAGAAAGCACCTGTACGTGACGCCGCGTGCTGGCCGGGCCTACCCCACAGAAGAGCGCTCACCGGTATGGAAACCCTGCATCCTGGGGAGTCCAATTGCAGCGCTGTTCATCGAGACGCGCCCAGCACCCGCGGCAAAAAAGAACAGGGTCGCTCCAACACACCTGCTCGATTTAGAGATGATGTCGCATGCCCTGTGACGAAGGGTAGAGGCGCCCGACGGGCCGTGGCGCAGTTGAAGGACGAGTCGTGTGGTTGGGGATGTGGTTTGCCATTGGGTTCTGTTCGCAACACACACACAGACGCACACACACACACTTCTCCCTCTCGCTTCCAAGCGTGTAAGCCCGAGTATTCTTAGCCGTTGAGGGGAAAACATGTCCCCAGTATTATAGCGTATACTCTGGATCTGGGTCAAGAAACGAGGGACCGTCCTTTTGATAGTCTCGGTCGGGGCCCAGAAGGGTTCTCAGGGCGAGGGGAGGGGGTGCATGATCAAGAGAACTTCATGGCAGGTAGCGCGAACGAGTTCGTGCCTACACAAGACCCAAGCGCCCTGGGATTCCGAATCATGAGCGTCTCGTCGGGGCATTGCGAGAGTCAAGACCAATGCCAAAGCCGGCAGTGCAAGCAAGGTAGACCCTTTCAGGGCCCCCCTTCCCCTCGTTGTTTTATGAATCACAGAGTCGCATCACGAACAATATCCGGGCTTCTCTCATCATGTATTGACCCGGACGTTTTGCCTCTGGAGGGTGCTGGCATTTGACAGGTTTGACAGCTCTCCACGCTGACGCCAGAGCTCCCCCCCCTCCAGGTTCAGGGGGAGGGGGAACAAGTCGATCCTGCTTAGTTGCATTAGCGCATTCGCATGACACCCTCTAACCCTCGCAGATGCATAGACCCGTTAGCCCGATACATTCAAACGGTCAGTTACTCTGCTGCCCATCTCCGCCGAGGCCATCCTATTTCCTAAACCGTCCTCTTGCAGACCTTCCACACCCTTCATCCATGATTGCTACCCCCAGGGCCGAACTTTCTGCTCATCTGCCCACATCGGGTCAGTTTCGATTTCAAAAAAGAAGAAAGGCCCGATGCCCGTTTTCCCAAACGAGGGACGCTACGTTGCTTTGCCCTGTTCAGCCGACGGTTGCTTTCGACCCACGGAGTATTTTTCTTTTCTTGTCAAACACAAGATGCCTGATGCCTGATACCACCTCCCGCCAAGCACGGTGTCATGATCATGGGAGAGTTCCTGTGTATTACCTTCACGCCCCTGGGAAGGGTCCTGCCAAAAGACCCTGATGTTTATCCGTCTGCGCCTGATTCCTCTCGCACATCGGCCATGGCCTCCGGACAAATCTCGCTCGACTTGGGACAAGTTCCATGACAAGGACCAGCCCGGGATGAAACATGACGAGCCTGACGCTATCCGACGTCTTATGCCAGGACTGCAATGCATGCTCTAGAGTCCTTCTCCACGATTTGTCCACCCCTGACAGGTTCCAGAAGTCCCCCCCTGGCGTTGCCATGCCTTGCACCCGCACAAGCCCGCGAGCATGTGACTTGCTCTGGATGGCGTCTCTCTAACAGGCGCCCTGCGTTTTACGTTTATTGGCTCTCCCATTTGGATCAGGGTCTCTGCAAACAAGGCTAACGCGTGACGGACCAACAGCTTGTGCAAATGTCTCGGATGAGAACTCACGGTCAAGATATACGTTCAGGATAGCCTCTCGAGCCAACAACGTCCCCCCAACAACTTGCGCACGAAGGAAATGGAGCGAGAATGCAAGGCCTCGAATCAACATCTTGGCCAACACGGAAGGTGCGACAAAGTGCATGCGGGTGCGCACACTCACTCCAAGGATCGAGATCCCGTGCCCTTGCTGCAATGTGTGTTGTTTGCTTCTCTTTTGTTACCGACAGGCTGGATCGGGCTTTCATTGGCGAATCTTGGCCACAGCGGACTTTTTTTTCTTTTTTTCTGTTGGTCATCAAAGCAAAGCCAAGTTTCTATGTACGGTTTGCTTGCATGCCGAGACACGATTGGTTTGTTGGCTTGACGGTGTTGGTTCCGTCATCCAATCCCACTCAAGCTCGCATTTCCCCATGCTCATTCAAGTTTTCCTTCCCTTAGACCGGGTAAATATGGCCTGCGTATTGTAGGAGTGATTAGGTGCTGCAACGGTGATGGCAGATGAAATGAAAGATGCTGTGCTCTTCTTGGAGGGACTACTTATTGGGATCGTCATATCTACTTCCTCTCACACTCACTCCCCTGCACCACCCATCTTGCCGAGGGTGTTGGTTGTGACTTGATCTGCCGGGGCTATCACATCTCGAAAAGCCACGATCCGGCTCTCACTGCGGATATGGACTGACATTCTCCGCCGCGGCGCTAGGGAGTGATTGCTGCACAAGAGACGCATGATGAGCGCCCAGCCGCCACAGGCTTCGATTCACAGAGGAAAAGGGCTGGCTGAGTTGACACAATCTTGGTCTTCACGGGCAACCACTTGACGGGTCCCGTTAGCCTCTAATTGGATGCTCAACCGGGTCATCACCCTACCTCTTGCATTGTCGGTCACCAACCACGATTCCGAGTTTTCAGATCTGAGGTTGCATCGTCTGTTCGGTCACAGTGATTCACGCATGCACGACGCATCGCCATGTGCTCTGGTCTTGGCCGCGCGAGGCGAAAGTCGAAAAAAAAAAAGTCACTGGACCTGGGGAGGCTTGACAAATAGTCTGATTCTAGCAAGAAGAGCGTTATCTCGTCTTGTGATATCAGACTCATGTATGGCAATGTAATCAGATGTGTCATTTCTTGCTTTTTATCTATTCTATCTCCAGGTTGTTTGCCCTGTTTGAGTGACATGCAACCAACACGCCGCAGGTAGAGAGTCACAATGGCCAGCTAGCGCGTCTGTCGCGCCGTCTCTCTACTGCTGCTTCTTCTCTACCTCGGCAAACGTCTCTCCGGCCATCACAGTTCCATCGGGCAAGATCCTTTCGGTCGATCGAACATAGGCCAGCAGGAACGGGTACAATAGATCACAGAATACCGCAGTGCCAATAAAGAACAGACCCAGAGGATGGAAGACGAAGCCATGCGCCTCTGGCCAGTGCCACCAGAGTACGATGCAGCTGATGGGGAGGCCCACGACTGTGCCGATGAATCGACAAAACCTGGAAGTGACTCTGGGTTAGCGCTATTGCAGGACCAAGATTACTGAGGCGTTTTTCTCTTCCTATCTTCATGACGAGGCGGGCAGTCCTTGTTTGTCTCTCTTTTCTTGGCTCAACTCTCACCTGACACGTAATTTGCAGTAGAGTACCGTACTGTCGGGTCCGGAGAGAGCGAGACAAGCAACAAACACAAGCAAGCAGAAGTGTTGAGAGAAGAGACGAGACACCAAATCAAGACACGCCCCCTTCTGTGTTCAAAGGAGAAAGATGGATATGTGCATGTTTGAGCTCACCAGATCGCATAGCTCTGACCACCAGAGTGTCCTCGCTGGAGGAGCATGGCGAGAGCACCAACGCTGAATATCATCTGCGCCACGCCAGCAGACCAAAACGACAGCTCAGTCGTGTCGCGCGCCTCGAGGCCCTTCCACGTCTTTCCCCATTTGATGCCGTACCCTCGGTGAGGCTCCTTGAGCCACCACCACACAAACAGCCCATTACCGACCAGCCCGGCGGCAAACACTCCAGCCAGCAGCAGCGGCACGTTGCGCGCAACGAGCGGACTGCTCGCAAAGGACCTAGGCGCCGTCTTGAGGGTTGCGTAGACGACGGGGATGTCAAAGAGGAGCCAGAGCGTGAAGCCAAAGAATTCGATGGGGGCTTCGCAGACGCCGAACGCGTAGACGACCTCCCAGGCGAGGTTGAGGCCGAGGGCCACGAGGGGTGCTGGGGTGTGGCCCGTCGCGAGGGAGCGGCGGACCATGAGGACGTAGGCGAGGAGCCAGAAGGCCACGCCGGTTGATATGCATGCCGTCGATGCTGGGACGATCCAGGCCGGTGCTGAGGGAGGGGGGATGTCTGATGAGCCCATGGTGATGATGGATTTTGTGACGTTGCTTTATGAGATGGTCTGCCGGTGTGTCCCTGGTTGGTCAATCCACACACTCCCACACGTTAGACTGCTTTGCTGCCGTCGCCTCTAGTGCTGCAGCCTTTGGGGTTGATGAGCTCTGGATAAGTATTGCAACGTGGATTGATGATCATTGTGCGTGTCGGGATTGATCGGATGCAGGAACACAAGACCTGCATTGGATGCTTGCTGACTACCCTAAACCTCTGCGCGATCCTGGGAGGGAATCCTCTCTCGGCAAGTCATTCCTCCTTGTATATATGATTACCATGTACTAGTTTTCTCCGAGTCCTTGAAAAACTCTACTAGGACCGAGATGTTGGTTTTGTTGTCGAGTTTCCTTCTATTCGGTGTGGAAAGCACTTAACTGTAGTGCATCACCATCAGAGGACAATGTTCAAGGGCAAGCTTCTACATAGAGTAAAGCGAATGCTGATAGCTCACGACTGATACTTGCTGGTATTCTGCGGGTATTTACCTGTTAAGGGAGGGAAGTCAGCAAGCATGCGTCTGCCCCTCTGACTTGACGTGTTGGAAATAGATGTTTGACACACCAGCTTGGCTCATTTGACGTGAGTCATGTTTCCATGTCTTTCTCCCACCCAAAAGATTGGGATGACATGAAAATATAAAGATATACAACTAATGAAGATCTGCTGACTATGGTGAGGCATACTCTCTGGTATGCCAAATAGCCAAGTTGGTGTGTTCAACATCTGCTCACTACATCAGTTCGAGGAATAACCACAAAGTCCTTGAGACTACCTACCGCCGAACATGCATAGACAAACCAGAGTGGTCCGGCGATTTACTTCCTCGAATACCTACTCAGGGCCCTTGAGTTCCATGGTATTCCCAAGAATTAACTGCAAGTGCATGATTGGTATCCATTCCTCCAGCCAGCAAGCATCCACACGATCGCGCCCATGGCCGACTTGAGGTCAATGTCAAAACTGCATTTTTGGTAAACTGGTGACAATAATGGTCTCTTGGTTATAAAGCATGAGCCTCCTTGTACTGGAGCACAATAAAGACACCTGAGTGCTTTCCTGTCAGAAAATCCCCAGTGATCACAGCGGACGAGCTGATGGCGCCGTACCCGGAGAGAAGGTATTGGCACTGCGTCGGCCCCTGAAGAATTGGGCCAAAATCACCCAAGGCGGAGCCAGCGGAGGGGATGTCTTAGGAAGCTAGGCAGAAGACCCAAGAACGACTCCCCCTATCGGCCGAGGACGGACCTAGTGAGCAGTTCGTTCAGAAGTGCTTCGCATGCAAGCCTGGTGAGTTGATAAATCCAACATTGAGGTGCTTTCGTCGACGATCTTCTGGAACCTTTCCACAATTGATGTTGCGCTGGGAGTTTGGATCGGTATGACTTGTTGGTCTTTGAGTGGACAACCTCTGATGAGGGTATCAAAGGCTGCAATAGTTGGAGTTTGAATCGATGCTCGACATGTACAGAAACGCCACTCGCCATTTTTAAACAGTGAGACATATATTATAGGTAGGAGGAATAGGTAGGAGGATCGATGCACCCCGATGTACAATCCATAACCGTCGTTGGGTTGTGGTGGTGGGAAGTAAGGAAATCCTGCACACCCTATAGTTGAGCGATGCAAACACCACTTTGGGCATCCCCATGGTCAGACATGACACGGTTAATGGCCTCAGCAGGCGGGTATCGATGCATAACGCAGGAAAATATGGATAGCCCAGAGGGCTCCGACTTTAGTGCCTAAACCCGTGCACCCTGTGGCAACATCTCCACGAAGAGCCTGGGCAGACATTCCAGAATTGAGGAAAGAAGCCGCCTCGACAATACCTGCGCAAACGCTCGATAATTATACAGATACAGATTATGTGGGACTTATGTTTATGTTGAAGGGCGAGCTCTTCAGCGTCCTGGGTCATCGAGGTATTCGGCATCCTTGAATGGAGCGGAGGAAACAAGGTGTTTTAGGACATCCCCATTCAACCGGCCTATCGGGTAACAATGCAAAGTCATATTCGATCCGCCTCGAGGTGGGCGTTTAAGTAGTCACCCATCTCGTCTCTTCGCACAGCGAGGGTTCGGGGGTGATCAGGGGCTTGATGCCCGAACGACAGTGCAACTCCAAACATTCCAGCCAGTGATGGCTGATGGAGAGCTCTTAAAATTGCCTCTACTCTCTACTTGGGATACCAACCACTCCATGTGTCGAGCGCGGGAGCTGGACATATTGCCCCCTGGATTTGATGAGCATGGAGCTTGAGGCTGAAGTGGCACATCATCATGGGCACGTCGGATGTTAATTTTATATGTTAGTTCACTGGACTTGTTGTCAAGGGATATGATGACGAATATCAAGAACACCAAGGCGAGAATGCATTGCCAGCTATACTTGATGAGGGCCAAGCGTCACAGGGCCCCGAACAAGAGATCGGGAGAGAGCAAAACATGGCTTCGGTTGTCAAGACTGGTTTTGAGGCTGAAACAAGCAAAGCCCCTTGGGCTTCAGCATGCTAGTGCATGCTGTATCTAAGTAAGAACTGCGTCCTGTCAGTTGTGCATCTCCAACATCTGGTATTGCTTATGTAGCCGGCGGGATAGGAGGTTACAGGGCCGATGGTTTTGGCCACCCCCTCTTTCAACCGTTTAAAGGTCTCGCCACACAGCCGCCATCCACGAAGCAGACCAATGCTTGCTCCTGGAAAACCCAAGGTGTTGGAAGCATTGGAGCTCCAGCAAGAAACAGCTAGATGATGATTCTCAGCAACGAGATGGGCCTCCAGCTCGGAGTATCTAGGAGTTCACTCCATCCATTTTGGTGGCGTGGGAGACATACGCTGGCTACTCTCGGCTGCAAGTGATGAACCACCAAGATTCGCACCAACACCATATCAGCTTGAGAATAGAGCTTTGTAGCATGGCATGATTATGCACAGAAGAACAATATAGAACGGGAATGATTCGGCGGGCGCGGGTCGTCGATCGATATGCTCCCCCGTTGTGTATGGCGCGAGTTGCTCCTGTCGTTGGTATCAGATGTCAGTTTCCTCCATGGCAAAGTTTGTGCAGCGTTGATCCTCAAAACGAGACATCAAACCGTACCGTGTCTTGAAACTCTTAAATGATCTTGTGACTGGTCAAGCAGGTAGGCAGGCAACAACGTTGGGAAAGGGGAGGGAGCTGAACAGAGTCGACGATGAGTAGGAACAGAGAAGTCCTGTCACATAGAAGAGGTGCATGCCCACAGATGCCATGGCGAGCCATGAGAAAATCGGCTAGTGGAGGCCTCGTACTTTGTGGGTTGACTCAATCCTCGCGGCAAAACTCCTACCCTCAGGGCAAACTTTTACTCACGTTCTTTCAGCCAGATAGATCCCCACGACGCAGCCCCAACATGCCATGAGCTGAACAAAGAATGTTATGATAGTTCGACGAGTTGCAGAGCCGGTCGCTGCCGGCTTGGAGCCTGAAACTCCAAGGTTCGGATTTCCGATAGCAGCGTATCTCGATGCCCAAGACAGAGCCTCAAGAGCCTATTCCTCGTATGGAAGGTCATTCCTAGATGCATCCAGGCCTTACCGGCATCCACCGTCCCGGCGGCAGTCAGAAGTGGTTCCCGGATGGTACGCCGAAGCGCCAGGAGAGTGTAAGAGAATGACATCTGCATGAGACAGTTTGACAAGCAGCAAACAGTCAGCGAATTCCCACGGAAATGTTATCTATATGGAGCCAGGAATCGCCAAGATCCCCATCGAGGCGAGTCAAGGACAAGTGGGTAATCAGCCGGAACGAGCCTCTCCTCTATGGCCTATCACGGTATATACCTAGGGCCCTCACGATGTTACAAATCTATGCAGATGGACAAGACTTCCCCGGGGCATAAGGCGAGTTTGAGTCGGGGAAAGGGATGGATTGTACGTAATAAGAGTCGTTGCAGCGGAGACTCTTGGAGGCGGAGTTTGAGGGGAACGATGAGGGCATCGAGGATAACGGCGGCTTTGATGAGAATTGCAACCGGAAGTCGCCCGTGCCATGCAGAAACAAAGGTGATGAACCCATGAAAGTGACTCCAGAATGTTAGCACGGCCCCCCGGCCGATCGAAAGGGACGGACAGCCGAACGATGTTGTTGACGCGGTGGTTATTGTGCAACCTTATTGGCGTTGAGATGTAAGAAATGAGGAGATCGTGACCAACGATCCATGACACGAATCCTCGAGAGCGGAGTCGCAAGCCAAGCGTAGACACGTTCATGCACAAAATACCGCAGCTTGGTATTGTTTGAGCAAGGTCATGCCTGTGCCCATCGCTCGCAAGGGGTTCCCTTCAGGCCCGGGTGCCGTGATGCTCGGGCTCCGTCTCTGCAGAAGGTCGCTCTTTCATATTACCAACATCGCCAATCACTTATATGCCGTGATGATTGGGATCCAGCAGCTTCTTCTTTCGAAACCAGGCATCAAGATCCAGGGGGAGGGGGAGCAGCAGGCGGGATTTCTCGGACAGGCCCGAATGGGACGGCGGCAATGTCCCTGTCGTGGCAGTCAAGCGGTACTAGCAGAGAGATTGACGGGTTACGCTGCTGACCCAGGTGAGGCGAGTAGGAGGAGCTTGCCTGAAGGGGATGTGCAGCGCTTGGCTCCAGATATTAGGTGGCCCTCGTGCGGCTCTACTGCCAGGTCAAGGCTGATGGTCAAAGGCGGCGGCTAGAATAGGGAACAACTGGTCGACAGGGCGGAAGGGCGCGGGTCCAGCAGGGCGCGGGAGACTGCCGTCGGGTAGCACCACAGCCATCTAGCCGATGCTCCAGGTCGACGGTAGTATGATGAGCGGCATCACCGTGGTCGCACGGGACATTTCCGGGCCGGTACCCATCGGCCACGTCTCTTCCTCTCGGGCTTCCAGAGGAATGTCAAGAAACGTAATATCTGGGGATTCTTGGTCGGGCGTAAAAGCCAAGAGAATGAGTCTCACGGGGAAGTCTGGAGTCCCCTGATTGTCGAGAGCGATCGCCGGGGGAGAGCAAGCGTGTCCCATGGGAACTACGGGTCGTTGTACGTAACAAGAGGGCTCCAAGAGGATGTCTGTCGCTTCTCGTAAAATGGCATCGCCGTTTGTGGTCGCGAGGAGGGAGAGCGCGGGACCCCGGTGAGGTGCTGATGCTCGAGGATGATGTTGTGCCAAGCAACTGAAGCTTGGGTAACCTTGGTGATCCCCATCAAAAAGCCCACCGCGGCAAAACCAAAACGAGGAATAAAAGGTGAGGAGCAGAGTCAAGTTATCTTGGCATTCTGGGGCTCTCTTTTAAGAGGGAGCGAGTCGGACAGGGCCCGGCTCCGTCTCACCTTTTTTTCGGGCCCGTTAATTGCCTCAGGAGGCAGTCTCTTTCTTCTAGAAGACGACTAGAAGGCGTGTGACTGGGGCACTGCGAGCTGGGAAACAGGAGGATGTGGGAACGTGCAGGGTGCAGGGGAGTTGCAGGGGGCGCTTCATGACGGATGTGGCTCTGCCAGTGACTCTAAGGACGCATCAAACTAAAACAAAGTGTGTTGGCGTAGAATCAAGCGTGGCAACATGCCATTGTCCATGCAAAAGGGAATGGCGATTTCTTGAAGCTGTCACGGGCGAAACAAAGACATGCCAAGGGAAATATTCGGACATCCGTCGGCCCATGTGCACATGGCTCGGCTCCCCAATATACACGTGACATGAACCCTGATCCCGACCTGAGCGCGGCAGGCTTGGCTTGGCTTGGTCTTGCCCAGTCTCCAATTCTCTTCTCCAATTCTCCAAACCGGAAGGCACCCCTGCCACCCACACCCACACCACAGGCACCACCTCACGGATGGATCTCACGGCGGCAACGACGAGAGATCTGGGATTGGGATTATCCATCCATCCATCATGCGTCTTGCCTTGAGGAATCACACCTCTCTTCCTTCATCAACCCTTCATCCATGCAGACCGAGTCGACGCACATGTTCGCTTCTACCCGGCGCCGCGGTATGGGAGTAGCGCAGTGGTCTGCTGTTGAACAGAGAAGGCGAAGAAAAGCAAACCAACCTCCATGACCGCCTCCACTCTAGGGCGTGTTTGAACAAGAGATCTCCACCCGACGCCTCGGTTCTCCGTCCTCGGTCTAGTCCCTGTCTAGGTTCGCCGTCAGCCTCGAATCAGAGCGAGCTAGTGTTTGTTCCAACGACAGAGCCGCCGCGGCGCTTCGAAACCCTGCTCCAGCCGACAGCCAAGCATTGAGGTTCATGTAGCATTTTGTGGTTCTCTTTTGCTTTTTGCCTCGCTGACTGTTGGCCCATCTACTCTAATCACCATCCCTCATCGTCATTGTACATGAGAAGCAATTGGGGTTTCCTGTCTTGACATTTCAGGCTATATCTCAATACCCGACTGTGTTGGTGATCCCCTCATCATGGACAACTCAGGCAACGCAAATCACTCACAAAAACCCTCGGATCCGCTCATCCAAACCGGCCCGGGCTCCAAACCCCAGGATGACGGCCGGACCGGGCCAAGCAGATGTCCAAGACGGCTTCGCAATACGTAACATGACGGCTTCTGGAACCGAATAGCGTGTTCCATCCCCCACGGGCCATTGATACTTGTCCTGCTTGCCCCCCATGGAGAAGGGCGTCATGATCCCTTCACCTTTCCGCCGCTGGCCCAATGGGGGAGCCCATTGGACCCTGACATGATTCTTCTCCATCTCCTCTCCTCTCCTCCCCTCCCATCCCTGTCTCGGAAGCTTGCCTCCCCCATCTCCAACTTATGGAGCCCCAGGGTTTTCCGCGTTCTAACCCTCCCCAGCACGCGTCCCTTCGCCTCGATACACCTCCGCCCGGAGCCCCGATATCCTCTCTAGCACCGCAGTCTCCGCTCCCCGTTGTGCTCGCTCCACCATGAGGAGATTGGCCTTCACAAATACCTCCGCCCCATTAGCAATGACCTAGTCAGCCGATTAGGGCAATGGAGAGGAAGGGCCCGTAGCTCCAACGGGTTTGCCGCCGCTGCAAGAGGACGGTGGACCAAGGATCATGGTAGCTTGACGACGGAACGCCGAGCTCCTCAACATGTCCGACTGTTAGTCCCTTCTTCCCTGTTATCCTCACTCTTCCTCGACTTGTATATATTCTCTCCCATCTCTGCCCTCATCTTGCTGCTTCACTCCTCTCAGCTTCCTCCTTCTCATACCTCAACTGGAATCACTCCCTCTCCTCCTTCAACTCTATACACTCTCAAGCGCCGTACATACTACATCACACCCAATCGAATACATATAGACCTCGCACATCCATCATACATAGAGAGCATCTTTATACACGACGCCTCACGGCACCACCATTAGCCCATCATGACTGCTTACACGCAAGACGCCACCAACGCCATCTACCCTTCTGATCTGGGCAACGACTCGAGCAAGACCAACAGCAAGGAAAAGGTTGGCCATGAGAGCGGCCACGAGCTCGACATCAAGTCAGAGAGAAACGTCCCCGTCGACAATGGCTTCGGCGGTGGCGAAGGCGGCAAGAACTTCCGCAACATGACCAAATGGGACACGACCTTTGCCCTTCTGACCAACCAGGTCGGTCTCGGTGTCCTGTCTCTTCCCGGTGTCCTCAAGGTGATGGGCATTGTCCCCGGCATCATCGCCATCATTGGCATCGGTCTTCTGTCCTGGTATACAGCATATGTCCTCAAGCAGTTCTACGCTCGTCACCAACACGTCGTCAACGTCGTTGACATGACCCGTGTCGTCGGCGGTAAGAGCCTCGAGATTGCTGCGGGTATCGGTCTTCTTATCCAGGTCATCATGACGGCCGCCTCTGCCAGTGTCACTCTCTCCATTGCTTTCAACACCATCTCCAACCACTCTCTCTGCACTGTCGGTTACATTGGCATCGGCTGCCTCTGCTGCTGGGTCCTCTGTGCGCCCCGAACCGCCAAGTTCGTCGCCTGGTCTGGTTACCCATGCTGCGTTGCCATCATCGCTGCGGCTCTCATCGTCATGATCTCCCTGGGCGTCAAGAACCCCGAGGATGCCCCTGTCCCCTGGCACAAGGAGCTCAAGGTGGTTGGTAACCCTACCTTCCGAGAGGGCCTCAACTCTTGCCTCAAGATCTGCTATGCCTACTCTGGCAACATCAACTTTGTGGGCTACATGGCTGAGATGATTGACCCTGTCAACGACTTTAATTTTGCTCTGGCTTGGCTCGAGGTCACCTCGATTGGCTTCTACACCATCGTTGCTATCGCCATCTACTGCCTTGCCGGTGAATACACCGTGTCACCCGCCCTGGGCTCAGCTGCTGCCACCACCGCCAAGATCGCCTACGGTATTGTGCTCCCCGCCATCTTCTCTACTGGTCTGGCTTTCGGTCACACTGGTATCAAGTACTGCTATGTCGAGGTCATGAAGCACTTTAAGATCACCCACGAGATGACCAAGAACAATGTGCGCTCGTGGTCCATCTGGATGACCATCGTGACCATCTTCTGGCTGCTCTGCTTCATCCTGTCCAACGCCATCCCCGTGTTCGACTCGATCCTGTCCATTGCCTCGGCCACCACCATCTCGTGGTTCACCTTTGGCTTTAGCGCCGTCTTTTGGTTCCACATGAACTGGGACTGCTTGTTCAGCAGCCCCAAGCAGATCTGCCTCTTTGCCGTGAACGCCTTCCTGATTGGCATCTCGTTCTTCATGAACGCTGCCGGTCTCTGGTCGTCCATCACTGAGCTCACAGACATTATGGCCAGCGACTCAAGTTCCATCTCTGGTGTGTTTGACTGTGGCAACAATGCCCTCTTCTGAGCAGGTCTCTCCCCCCCTGTTACACCCCCTACAATATTTTCCCTTTTCTCGCCAATATTAGAGCATTATTTTGTTTAAAGCCTCACCGTCTTGTGAAAGATACTACGCGCCCCTCAGCACCACAAAAAAGTGACTGCGAGCCGTTCTACCTACCTTGACCATCATGTACATGTCTCATTTCTATCGGGATGCCGGTTAGAAAGTATTATATAAGAGAATTCAAATAGTGGTTCCACATACGATGCTGTGACCCAACCGTGAAGTGATGCTTGTGTTATAGAATCCACATGGTGGTTCCTTGAGATCCTCATGAGCAGGACTACTGGTCACCGGGGATCCCGTAAAGCACGAGAGGAGGTCTTGGCAGAGTCTTGGCAGCTTCTTGGCACCCGTCTCAAGAGGTTGGCCACGGGCCAAGGACTATATCCACAAACCGGCCGAAGGTTGTGTGGTCGGGCCGGGCTTCTGACCCCCCCTTGGTCTGGTGGTCAAGGCATGCCGAACGAGGCTCTTGAACCGGCAGATGTGGAACCGTCGTTGAATAAAAGTTTGCTAATGCCGGCTGTTGGCATCATGCAATCTTGATGGATCGGAACGTCCAAGGGTCACTGAAGGGGCCTGGCGGGTGAATCTCATCTGATAATATCACGTTGTGTGGCTCGACTCGCTAGTCATGGTTTCTTCTTGCCAGGGCCCACGCGCGACCGGCGCCAAGCCACCCGCTCGGCTGCGGGGCATGCATAGAAGTTTGCTGGAACGACCTGAATGCGGCTGAATGCGGCTCTTTGTCCTTGTTGCTTTTGAGCAGGGGGGAGAGTCGGGAGCCGCAAAGTGTAAACATGGTACGTAAGGCTGGGCGGGATGCGGACCAGTAGCTGACGAGAGTGCTCCCTCCCAAGGCATAACGCGTATTCTAGGGAGGCAAGACTCGGGTAGGCCGGAGTCATGTCATTGTGAATAAACGCTTTGTCTTGGCCGTGCGCTCATGATTCGGACTGTTGATCAAGTGCGTGAGTGACGAAAGGCAAAAGAGTAAGGGGAAAGGTAAAGGAACAGCGTCTGTTCTCTCTCAACTGAGCCGACACATTCCGCAGTGTCGATCACGGCGTTTCAGGAAAATTGAACCACGGCGGCTCCCTTTTTAGTCAGATCTTGGCGTGAGAAATAAAAACAAGGAGAACCCGAGCGAGCAAGGGGGAATGCACAGGGCACTGGTAGAATGCTGGAGGCCCTGTGCCGCTTGTTTCCAGCCGCGCTGGGCCGGGCTCAGCCTCAGATGAGGCTTGTGTCTGATTATCGGTATCGATATCGGTGTGCAAGGCTTCTTATCGTCGGGTCGGGCGCTGGTAAGTGCCGAAGCTGCGAGTGAGGCAAATCTGTCGGGTCGGTCTGGCGTTGAGGCTCTGCGGCAGCCAACTGCCGATGATCAACACCCCTTTTAAGAAAGAGTCGGGCTGTTGATGGAAGAGTTGGATTCTCAAGTATCGCTCGACTTGAGACTGCCCACCATATTCTCTTCTCTCTCGAGATGACAGCAGATGGGCCACGTTATATACTTTTTTCTTACTCGTCTCCTCTGGCGCCGCAATATCATGTCGTCTCCGCCCGGCGTGTTTGGCGTCTTGACGGGACAGGGTTGCTGTCGGCCACCATGACAAGTCAAAACCCATTTGCAGCGTGGTCCTCCGGGCTTGCGACATTGTACAATACTTCTTTGGCATACTCACCTTGTTTTTACCTTTACCCGTCCCACTCTTGTTCCCTTGCCGAGTCCACTATTATCCGGCCCATTTCGATAGTCGGCCCATTGACTCTCACTCTCTCTCTGCCGTGCGGCTCAGATCGAGCATCGCCGGATGAGCCTCATGAGGCTCTGCGGCCCAGACCACGTTCCCATTAGCACATCGATACCATTCTACACCCGGTTGTTCACGCCATGGAGGATCCGCATCCTTTCTCGTTGCCGTCTCTTTGTGTGTGTGGAAAGCCCTTTTCTATTCCGGTCCTCCTCTCAGAAACCAACAATGGCTCATTGTATATGTACAATCCCGGCCGGCACCACACCCACCCGGTGACTGACCTCGTGCGTGTGTGCCGGTGTATCACCTCCGTCGTACCAGTTTTTATCACACATCACATCCCACACCCCAAGTCACACAAGTGTGTGTCTAGTTGCTTCGAGCACCGCCCTTGGCTTCCCTCAACTCGTCCATCTTGGCGACTCGCTTCTTGAACTCGACGTACTGGCACTTTTCGTAGCTGTGTCGCTCATCCTGGTAAAGGGGGAAGGCCTTGGTGTGAGCATCATGTTCTTTGATATATATCCCGGCAAATGAAATCGACCGTTGCGTTGCGTTGCGTTGGGCTCTTTCTCGGACGGACTTGGGCTCGGCGGTGTGTCATGGAATAGGGAAAAAAGCTTACCGTGCACTTCCAGGGGGCATACCAAGTATCCCTCCGGCACTTGTTGAGAGGGATCAAGAGGTGCGCGCAGCTGTCTCGGTAGGCAATCGGGAGTTTGGCATCGCGCATCTCCTCGCGGGTCGCCTCTACTCATCGGGGTCAGCGGTTCGTCGTCGTCGTCGAAAAAATAGCTTCGGGGATCAATTCAGAGGTCGGTACGTACGCCGCGGCTCAGTAATCGCGTCGGAGGCCATCGTTGCGGTTTCAATTGGGCGCTTCGAGATGGTGAGGTTGTCTTGAATTGGCTGAGGTCGTGAGATGCTCTCTCGGTTCAAGGTCGGCAGCTGCCGAGTTTGTGCCTTGGAATTCCGGCAGCAACGCGTTTCTATCCAATGGGAGCCCGCGAATTACCACTCCGACTCTACATCACCACAACACTCTCTATCACTTCTATTCAAGACCAGAATTACCCCAAAGCTCTTCCGTATCCTTTCCTGCAATTCCGCCCAGCTCTATTCCTCTTCTCCTCTGTTGCGTGTCCTCTAGAGATCTCAACTTGGATCTCAAGTCGATACCGGCACACGGCGGTGGGTCCGGACCGGGCGCCGACTCCGGCCAAGACTTCGGTTTACACTAAGAGAATAAGAGACAACGGGACCTGGCATGGGTTGAAGGAGATGAGAGGCAGGAGGATCACTCAGGGGGCATCAAGGCCTTGAAAACTACTGTCAGTGTCTCCTGTCTGAGAGCCTCTTGGGGCTTCTTGGAGCTTCTTGGCGACAAAACTGCCTGCTCATGTGCTCTGAAGAAAAAAAAGAGGTCACCGGCACCGGCAGGCACACTCAATCACAGGAACCGATCTCGAGACGCTTGGACGAGGTTCAAGACCCATCGTATATGCTTAAGAATCTCAAAGCAGTCAAGCCCTCGACCCATTCCAGAAGCTCTCTCCCACGCGGTACCTTGTCGGCACTCTCCTCTTCTCTCACCGTGTCACCGCTGGCATCATGACGTGCTCCCGGCTTCCTTGCAGGTTCGGAATGAGAGACCTCATATTGTCGAATAGACGGGACTCGACACCCACGTGGGAAATTTCACATGACCCGACATGTTACAAAGTCGTGGGCGGACCTGGCGTGGTTTCCAACATGTTACTCTCGTCAGCAACCCATGATCCTAGGGAGGGACTCCACTGTTGGGCGACAAACTCTCCCATGGACCCAGCTCGTGTATACTTGGGCTGACAAAGGCCGGGCCACGATCTGTGAGGACACTTGCTCGTCACTCGTGGGATTTGGCGATTCTAGGGGCAAGATTATTCATTTTGCCTGATTCTTCAACAGCCTACATCACGATCACATCGCCAGCTATTATAAAACTGATGACTTATAGAAAAGTAACGCCCTTCTCTCAAACACGAGACAGCATCAGGTCCAGTGATGCCACTCGAGGCCGTCTCGATACTGGTAACCGACCTGTGGCCCCTCGGCATCGATCAGATACCCGTCCTCGCAGCGATCGAAGCTGACCTTGACCTGCTGCTCGTAAAATACATCAAACCTGTCCTCCAGGGCGTCCTTCAAGCTCGCTACGTCGCCGTCTGGATGGAGGATCTTCCAGGGCTCGACACACGACTCTCCTTTGCACGATTTGAGAACCAGCATCAGAGCGTCGAGACGGTCTATGACCTGACGGGTACTCTTTCCCAGGAGTGTCACGCCTGCAGTCACGTCATTGCCCTCAGGAAAGAGGTTGTGCAGCTGTCCTGGATCCGCCTGTGGAGAGTTGTCAGTCGCAACTCTAAACTCCGACGAGCTTCCTCCCCGCCAGACGCACCTTGAGATCGTAGAGCTCGTGCTCATTGCTGCACCAGGCTGAGTAGTATAGATCATAGTCCTCATGTGCTATCCTAACCCCCTTGTACGTGTTGTTGGGCATAATAATCTGACCCTTTCCATCTGTGATGATCTTGTCAGCGGTGTGAACCGGCTGGAAAAGGGGGCTGAGGGGGGAGAGCCAAGCATACCAAAACCGCCGATCTCACCCTCGGCGAGAGCTATTCCCCAATACTCGACGGCGACGTGCTCGTGGCGCCTGGTCCCCGGGCCGGGCAGCACCGGGATGAGCGTCCCGTCAAAGTCACTGCGGAGACGCGCACCAGCAAGCTTGAGCAGCGTCGGGGCGAGGTCGATGTGCGTCGTTACGGCCGTCTCCACGGCGCCAGCGGGAACACCTGGGCCCCGGACGAAAAGGGGCACGCGAATGTCCTCGTCGAAGCCACACTCCTTGCCGGGAGGCAGCCTGTGCTGGCCCAGGTGGAACCCGTTGTCGGAGCTGTAGACGACGTACGTGTCTTCGAGGAGCCCGGCCTCGTCCAGCTGGTGGATTACCTGCTCCACGATCTCGTCGACTCCCTGCAGAGCCTGGAGGCGAGCGCGGTAGTAGTCGTCCAGGTACGAGACGGCCGTCTCGTTGAGCTGGGACAGCTGGCGGATCCAGCTCACACCGCTGGGCTTGGGGAAATGTGAGCAGGTTTTCTTAGCCCAAAAGTGAGAGGTCACATACCGAGTCGGGGTTGAAGTTTGCCGTTCGAGGGATCTGAACTCCTTCAAAGAGGTGAGAGTGTCTCTCGGCCGGGATCGGGATGGTCATGGTAGGAGGACCACTACCCCGGTTGACATCAATATTCGAATGCGGCGCAACAGGGGCAATGGCGACGAAGAAGGGCTTGTCTGAGCTAATCGCCTCTTCAAGCAACTCGCGTGAATATTCGGCAATCAGGTCCAAAGTGTGAGTTCCATGATGCTGCACCGGAGGCTCACGGTTACGCTGGTAGATGGGATTCAGGTATGAGTACGTTCCTGGATCGAGTAGAAAGTTTGTTCCCGTCCATCCAGCAGGAAAAGGTGAGTTGTAGTTGTTGATTGTGTGCGCGTTAAATAGCTTTCCTGTGTAATAGGTGTTGTAGCCGGCTTCTTGCAGCCAGATGGGGAGGTAGTTTTCATTGAGGCCTTGGGAGACAAACTTGGGGAACCCGCCTACAAAGTCAACAACCCTATACCTCCAATCTGCACGAGTTTCAGTGGCGACTTACCATAGGGTGGGCTCACGTCTGTGACGTTGGTGTTGTGCGGCTGCTTCCCCGTCCACAGCGAGACACGCGAAGGGCAGCAAATAGCCGTAGTCGTAAAGTGGTTGACAAACGAGGTCCCCTTGTCTATGACGTGCTTGTTCAGACGCGGCATGTATGCCACCGAGTCGAGGACCGCATCTTGGTCGTCGGTGAGAATGAAGACAATGTTCTTTTTTGGTGCGTTGTCGAGGACTATTTGGTCTTGCTGGGCGAGTGCTGTTTCTGAGAGGAGGAGTGAGCTGGCTAGGTAGGCCGGCTTTAGCCAGGTTGAGTACCGCATGTTGGGCGGTGTTGCAGCTGTTTGTTGGTGGTGGTGGTGGTGGTGGTGGTGATGTTGTTAGTGTTGCTGCTTTTGTTGTTGTAGATTCAGATATGCACAGGAAAGTTGCTTCTCTGCAGCAACTCAATCCCCTCAACCGTTCTTTACCTCGCTCAAGGACCCAAGAACACGCTCAGTAAAACAAATCCTCCCTCTATCTAGATCTTCAGAAGTTGGTTTTAAAGACGTCTCGGCTCATCGCAAAATTCCCATGAGGCTTTTGATGTCGCGCAATCCAGGGCTCCCGATTGCGTCAATGTTAGCGTGTCTGTGGAGGTGCCACCGTATCACTAACAGCGCCGTTGCATGGGGCAGGCGGAGTCTCGCAAACACCCCCACAATCCCGGAGGTGGGAGATGCATAGTTTCGTTTTTGGATGCTATTATCAAGGGGATTGTGTCACTGTATTGGTATTTTGTACTAACATGACACATGCTCTGTGTTACTCGTTGTCTAATGTTGCGAATCGCTTCGGCAAGCGAAGTCGGTACTTGCGTGCCATACTGATGTGCCTGACTTGATCACAGGATTCACAGTCGTCTGGACGATTCGAACTCATCAATCGAAGAGCTTTGTTGGATAGATAGGGGTCAGACTCCGATATCAAGACAAGGAATTTAACCTCTGTCTTGAAGTTGGGGCATAGTGATCCAAAACTAAACACTGCTCTCTGGGCTAGGGGAGTATCTGCATCTAGCATTGGTTAGAGAAGAGGATGATATATCCGAGATTCATCTACTTTGGGCCATCTGCAATCCCCAATGACTGATATCCTCTCTCCTGGAAGTATGGTGCTTGCATCCTCCACAGTGATGGCTATCCTCCTTGGGCTAATCAAGCAGAGGTCAAGTCACGGAGCCTAACGCAGGAACCAATGTGTCCGTCAAGCATGTCAGTATGCCATGGACTCAAGCATGGGGGTCTGAAACTGAATCAGGGGCTCAAAGTAATTCTATCTAGAAAATCCGATCTCCTCCTGGATAGATGTGATAGCCGCTGGTCCCAGTCTCAAGAGTATTCGGATACCTATGGGGGAAGTAGACCTATCCATATTCAATACTTTTTACGGCCATGATAACCACAATACCTCGTCCAACATGATTCACGCCAATTCTTGAAACAGTATCGCTGTTGTTGTCTGCAGATGATTGTCGATGAACAAAAGGTGGATCAACGTTGAAACACCCTCCCTATGTCAATCACCCACAGGTACCAATACAGACTATCAGAATAAGCCTTACTGCAACTTTACAGGTTAAGCATATCTCACCTCCAAACAAGGTTATGAGTCAGTCAGATCAAATCCAGGGTCCAAAACGCCTTCTCTGCGATCGCCACACAGCATGAACCCCCAAGACCGCCTCTCCCGACAAGCCACATCAAATCCTCCCACACGCAATGAACAAAAACTGCAACATGAATCACTTCAATTCCCTTTTCGAATACACTTAGAGGCCTTCCTTTCCTCTCGTTGGTGGCTTCCCCTGTCGTTTCGAATACGACCAGAAATGATTGGCTCTCGTGCTCCCGAGGTCAAACACCACCCGCACCCAAGACTGTAACCACAGCCGCAATTGGAACTGATGCGGTGAAACGGGTGTTTTCGAGTTTTTGTTAGTCTGGGGTTTGCCGTGGTCGTCATGTGCTTTCGCGACGCGCTCGACGCGGAGGGCTGAGGGCCAGTGGTTGTCGGCGCAACGCAGGCTGTTGAAGTTGTTGATGTGGGATATAAAGAGACACAGCGACACTTGATCAGAATCAGACAATCTTCTTCAGCGTGTGTTTTTTTAAACTATTCATTTACGATATCATCAGCTTGCATTCACTTTGGTTCTTTCGTTTGAACAAATCGTCAACTCGTCAACTCGGTCTCTTCTCACTTGTGTTACATACACTCTCTCAACACAACACCAACACAACACTCTTTACTCAACACATCCATCATGTCCAACATCATCGCCTGGCTGGTCCCGACGGCGCGCAACTCCACCGCCGACAAGGCAACCCACCTCCCCTCCAACATCTCCCGCACCGTCCTCACAACCTCATCCACAACCCTCACCTCGCGTCTCCCAAACCTCCTCGCCAGCCGTCCTCCACGCGCCATCCAGCTCACGTTTGACGCGGCCCCCAAGCGTCCTGGCTCCTTTGTCCTCGGCACGGACCCGGCATCCTGCGATGTGGTCCTCCCGCCGCTAGAGGGCATCGACGCGCGACACTGCGAGCTGAGCTTTGACGCGGAGGGAAGACTTGTGCTTAATGATTTTTCCGAGAGGGGAACGCAGGTCTGGTATGACTGGGAGAGCAACGGCGATCAGACAGACTACACATGGATCCTGAGCTCAGGCTCTCAACACGGGTTCCCGAGTACGGTGCAGCGCATCACGGTAGACATCCAAGGCGTGAGGTTCCAGATCGTCGTCAACGACCACTCGGACGACTGGGACGCGTACCACGAAAAGGTGGACGAGTTCCTGCAGCAGCCCGCATGGACCGAGGGACTCTCAGCAGGTTGGGATAGGGGATCTGTTACACCAGTTGCGCCGCTGTTCTCGACAGTGCCGCTGTTTCAACACATCTTTGTCAAGGCGTTGGGCGAGGAGCCCGTCGGGGAGGTATACCTTTGGAATCTGGCACGGCCGTGGGAGCCCATGGTGAAGGCAGCGGCTTGATACCTTCAAAGGGACTTTTGGCGTTTCGGGATATTGTCTTGTCTATACGAATAGTTTTCTTTGTTTATGGGGTCATGGTTGTAGCAAATCTTTCAGCGATAGGAAACGCCTCTCGAGGCTTGTGGTAACAGAGTTCATCATTAAAGCAAGGTATCACAACTCCTGGCTCCTTCTTAGTCCCATCCCATGCTTTTAATCCTCGCTCACCGCCAGCACCTCTCTCTTCTCCTCCTCGTTGTCCTGCGTCTGCTCCTCATCCACAGCGAAGCGCGTCATGCTAAACTCGGGCGCGCGTTTCCTCTGTCGCCTCTGTCCACCCTTCTTGCCCTTGCGCAGCTTGGCTGTCTCCGCCTCCTCGGCCACAACGGCCTTCTCACCCTGCTTGTCCAGCATGGTGCCCTCGAGACTGAGGTAGCTGGTCTCGCCGCTGGTTCCGACGTCAAAATTACGTATCCGGAAGCGGATCTTGCCCTTGATCTTCTCGCCGCTGCCGTCGGCCCAGAAGCCAGTGCTGTGGATCTGGCGAACAACACCATGGTCGTCCGCAGTAATGACGGAGGCCGTCTCCTCGAAGCCCTGAGCCTCGGGGGACTCGTTAGGAACCCACTTCCAGTCAGGCGGAAGTCGACGCGCCTCGATCGACGCGTTGAACTTGCCAAAGCAGACAACACCAATGTGTCCCTCGGTCTGGAGGTTGACGCTACCCTCCATCCAGGCACCGCGGCTGGGCACAAAGAGATCGACATCGGCAGTGATCCAACCGAAACCAACAGCGGCCTCATCCTTGGACATGACGGTCGTCGGCGACTCGTCATCCATGGCCGCGCCGTTCCTGCCAGGCTTCTCACCAAAGGCGACATTCTTGTAGTCCAGGAGCACACCGCGCAACGAGGGCACGTACTTGTTCTGGAGGTGCCGTAGGTGCTGGTACTGGCAGTTCGTCACGGGCTGCGCCCAGCCAATGGGGTAGAGAGGCTCGTAGAGGGACACGGTCTGGGTGAAGAATGGGAATTGAGGGTTCGCGGGGATGTCGGGCGGCTGGTGGATGTTGGACTTGGATTTGGACTTGGCAGGGCTCGCGACGTCGACGTCCATAGCATCAGGATCGGGCGAGGCATCCTCTTCGGGCTCAGCGACGGTGGATTCAGCCTCGGGTTCAGGTTCGGGTTCGGGCTGGTGTTCTTTCTTGTGCTTCTTGTGCTTCTTCTCAGCCTTGTCCGTTGTCTCATCTCCTTCAGCCTCCTTATGCTTCTTCTTATGCTTCTTCTTCTTCTCCCCGTCGGCTACGACAGAGATGTCTACCTCCTCGACAGGGGCCGCAGCGTCTTCATCATGATGCTTCTTCTTCTTGTGCTTCTTTTCCGACTTGGGCTCTTCCACGGCAGCAGGCTCACTCTCGGCTGGCGCGACAGCCTCCTCGGCGTGCTTATCCTTCTTGCTCTTCTTCTTCTTCTTCTTCTCCGCCTTCAGGTCTCCATTGACAACCTCCGGCGCGGGAAGATCTGCTGGGGCGACGCTCTTGGACTTTTTGTGCTTTCGTTCAGTGTCGACGGGGGCATCTTCCTCTCGCGCGCGCTTCTTTTCCTTCTTGGACTTCTTCTCAGCCTTAGCGGCTGCGTGGTCGATTGGCGCCATTGCGTCGGTGGTTGTCGTGGTGCTGGGAGTCGTAAGGTGCTGCAGACAGTCGAGTGGGAAATTTTTTAGTCCCGTTCCTTATCGATTATCGCCGGACAAGGGTTCACCGAGGTCACCGAGGCCGGTGGTGGGGCCTCACCGAGGTGAAGTTGAAGTGGCCTACCCTGGACCATGACTTGTAAATCCAGCGCTTGAGGAGAGTATGTAGAGTGAATAACACCAATGGGTAATGGGTTTGCAGCTTATCCATATATGGGTAGATCTCATGGTCTATAATCGGCCCTTTGAAGACTCATACCTCCCTTTATAAGTTCATTTCGCGTCATTATAGCGATCCGCTGCCAACTTCATCACCTGTCTTCCAAACTCTCCTCCAGGCATGAACACCTCTTCACGCCGACACCCCAGTTACGGGGTTGCCGAACCTCACTGCATCAGACATAAAGAGCCAACTTGACAAGAAACCACAAACTTCATACCTGCCTACAAGGGTAAAACCACCCAACCCAGCCCGGGACACAATGGCATGATCACGGAGCAAGAGCTCAACGTTGGGGGTCCTTCTCTCCAATGACCTGACTCAACGATGAAGTTGGCGTAGTAGATTGTACGAATGACAGCCATCTAAAGACATCGAGAGCGTCTATGAGGATGGGCTTAGAATCGCGGTCAACACACTCGAGCCGATCACGGAATTTCCTCATCTTAGCCCCCAGACTACAGAGACTGACCATGTCGACCAGAGTCTTGTCCCAGTCTACGATCCAAAACACGAGGCCCACATCAAAACAGAGACGATCCGGTCGTTCATCGTGCACAGGCAGATCTTGTTTCCCCGGATTGTTACTAGTGGAGTCGATATCCACGAGTTCCCTTGGAGCCTCGGACCGTCCTTTCAAACACCGGATCACTGATCAACCGAGACGATCGTGAGCTAGATGCCTCATTACCCCAGAAATGAAGACTTAGGGCGACTGTAGATCTTGGTGAAGATCTGTAGGGCATATTGGCGGTCGAGTTTGACGGATGACATTGTGTTGGGGAACCCAATAATCGAGGGGACGACGAGGGGCAACGGACATGAACGAACTCCCGGAGAACTGCGAGAGAATTCCGTCGCTTGTACGGCACGGAAAATGAAACACCTGGACCCTCGGAGAACCCATATTGACATGAATCGTCCCACTTGCATGAAGGAGGAATGTTCGTGGATCCAAGACAGAGTTCCAAAGACCATCAACTACTGTCGGAAACCCAACACGGAAGGTGGACGAATCCTCACAACTCCGTCGTCGAGGTTGTGGACACGCAATCCACACCGTGAGGGCATTATCAGCCGAGTGTAGTAGTCAGTTCCGCGCGAATATCGCAGGCGAGAAGGCAACTGACTCGGAGCCATCAAGATCGACCAAGTCAAGGCCATGTGGAGCCAACAATATCGAGCCTGCATAATCAAGCGTCCCTACAGACCGTAACGAAAAACCAAAGCATGGCGTTGTTCTCGATGGCGTATTAGACGGCGCGTGTGACGGCGTCTGTGACGGTTGGCCAAGGTGCAAGCAACGGAAAGAATGTGAACAGGCGCCCGACAAGAAGTCCCGGGAAGTGGGAGAATGGAGAGCGTTGGAAACTCTATTTCGACAGGCTCAGAGTTCTTCTGGAAGACATCAGGGAGGCAAAACCGTTGTTTCTGAATGGGAGGGCATGTCATTGTCAACGTCTGATGGAGGGTTGTGCCATGTGGTGATGCGTCAGTTTGGGGCGGTTTCACTCCTATTCTGGTCAAAATAGCCGACAGGACTTTTACAGGCTTTGAATCAGAGGCTTTCTCCCGGTCCACGAAAGAAGCTCAAAGAAAAACTGCCAGAAACGCCATGTGGCGCCGTCGGTTGTCAATGGCGGTGCCTCTTCCGCCTTGAAAGGCTTGAAAGGACCTCAGGAGATCCGCTCGCCAAGGTTCAGCCACCGCCAAAAACCCCTGACCCCGACCCCGAGATCCAATGAGGATCAGCGGAAGAGTTTTTCTCCCTTCCTTCCGCTCTTCTGACAAGGCATGGACGGAGTGGAGGGGGGGATCATGGACCTGGAGGCTGGGAACTCTACTCGATCTGTGTATGGGCACGTCAAGTTGAAAGAAGTGTGAGTGGGTTTGGTCGAGAAGAGAACAAGAGCTCTAAGTGGGTATTGTAGGGTAGCAGCAGCGAGAAAGGCCCCGAGGACGTCCATAATCTACTAAATTGGTTTGCAAACCTTGATTCTGAGGCCATTGTCCTTCAACCCAAACCCACAGGCACTGCCTCAAAAGGCCAAGAAGCAAAATGTGCAAAAATTGCGCACAGTATGAGACGGAGAAGGGAAAAGAGAAAAGAAGGAAGGAAATATCTCACCGACTCAGCACGCGCGGAAGACGGGATAACGCCTTGGCTGACCGTGTGGACCAATTGGGCAAGGCAAGGTTGCAGCAACTAACATGGCCAGAGACGGCGGTTTGATGAAGCCGCCTTCTCACTTCTTTTTTTGTGAGGTGACGGGATGCCGAGACTCACATACAGGCAGAGCGTCAGCCGGCGGGAAGATGAGCCAGCCTGCTGCTGCTACGTGGCCATGCCCAGATGGTTGCGAGGAGGCGTGTTTGTGTGAATCCCACCATCTCACCTCTATTGACTGCACTTCAGTAGGTTCCCGTCAATAGATGCCCAGTCCTTCGCCATGGCTTGACCACGAGATGAGACAGAGATTCAGCTCCGCAAATCGAAACAAGCTTATCGGCTTCCCGCGCCCACGGCCGCGACTGGGCGGTCCATGGCATGGCTTGGATGGATTGTGAGATTCAGCCAGCTCAACAAAGCCCCCCGCCTCGTTCGGTGCCCGGCGTGCTTGGCAGCGCCAGCGCCCTCTTGATGTTTCTTGTTGACAAACAAGCCAAGTCTTGTTGCGGTGCCGATCGTCTCTGATTCCTCGCTGTTTTTCGCCCATCTCCGTCTGGGCCGTTTCCACCGATCCACCGCTCCACTGCATTCTCTTCTCGTGCCTGAGGCATCATCACCAGCCTGGCCGGCCATCTAGTGCGACCTCCGATTCCAGACGGTGCTGACGCTGCTGCTCGGATACAGTGTCAGATTCCTCCAAAGCAGGCTGTCAGGCAACCATCCATGCCAATGCCAGGCAGTAACAAGACGACTCCACGATCCAGGACGCGATTGTTGGTCGCGCCGACGTCGCGGGTCCACAGAGAGAAGACTTGCAGATTTTTCTCGTCCGTTTCCTCGTCCGTCTCTGACTACTGGCGTTTGCCCTTGGGAAAACGGAGTCCACGAATACAACCTCAACCCACCACACTCTGCAACTCTGATCGACCGATCGATTCACGGCGGCGATTAAGCAGCGGCTCCTGCAGGGGTCCCAACATCTGTTTGTGTTTCCCCTGGCGGCTCCCCAGGTGCTTCAGAAACATGGAGGCCACACAGAAGGGGCCGGGATTGCCAGGCACAGGACAGGGAGGTTGACGGGAATCAGGTACAGCGTGGCATCGCCAGGCACAGATGGCCCAACCGCCCAGTAAGAAGCCTGCTCACAGCACCTCCCCATCACCCCAACCCTGGCCTGTGGCGCTCCAGGCCCTTTGAGTGCGTGCGTCTGCCGCGGTGCCTGGCAAGAGGGATGGCAGGCCGGACTGCGCCTAGTCAGATCCAGGCCTAGCGGAGTGAGCCATTTTCCTTGCTCAGGGACGGACGGCGCGTGGTTGGGAAGCCCCTCCCGGCAGCCAGCAAAACGGAGGATGCCAGAGACAAGCAGAGTCGCCTGCCACTGGCTGCCCTTGGGCCGTCCACACCATCAGAAGCCCTTTCATGACTCCATCAGGCTATGAGGATTTTCATCCGAAGCAAGCTGTACCGTCCCATCCCTATCGGCAACGTGCCGAGCGGGTCCACGTCGCCTCCTCTTCCCACGAGTCTGCCCTCTGTTTTCCATGGCTTCCACGACCCAATCGAACAAACCGTCACTGCCCCCTTTGACTAGTGACATGCTACCGGGGTCGGTATCTCGAATCATGGAGCCGCCTCCCTGGCTCTCTGGAGCCTGACTCTGGGGTCCGAAAATCTGCCCTGCTCGCCTGGCAGTTCCACCCTTGCCCACGGAGCGGTCACTCTCTCGGCGTCGTCCAGGTCGGCATTGGGATCTGTTTCGCCTCGATGCGTGTGCGCTGTGCGTAGGTTCTTTGTCCCCGCCCTCACAAACCTCCTCCATGGACCGTGGGCTGCTCACCCACACCCCCAGAGTCGATCTCATGTATATAAGGTCCATCACCTCCACCCCAGGTGCACACTCTTTCTTCTAGACCATCACCACAAGACATTCTCTCGTGATATTCCTTCCTTTTCAATCTTCTTCGTCACTCCCTCGGCTGGCCGTCGCCAAAAACAGACCTTGATCTGAGATCAGTCCTTTTGCACAACTCACTTGTCCATTCTTTTATTCTCTCCGCCGTGCGTTGAGAAAGCAAGTCGAGCCAGTCTCCAACTATACCATTCAACCAGTACAAAAGCTTTTCACAAGACTTTTTACAAAACACCAAAACCAAACAGCCAAAATGTTTGCCAAGTTCACCACCGTCCTCGCCGCCGCTTCGGCTACCCTGGTTGCCGCCAGCCCCATTGCTCCCCGTGGCTCCTCTGGCTCTGCCAGCGTCACTCCCCACGACCAGTACTCCAGCAGCATTGGTGTCCTGGGATGCAAGATCAACACCAACCGCGTTGCCTACTGGCCCGGTAGCGTCGACTGCAACAACATCTGCGTCAAGGTCTCCAACGAGGGACGCTCCGTCTACCTCCTCAAGATCGACTCCTCCGGCGGTGCCCACGACATCTCCTACGATGCCTGGAACTACCTCGGCTTCGGCAGCTCTGCCACCAAGGACCCTCACCAGGGCGGTGGCATTGCCATGAACTACGAGTATGTCGACGCCTCCAACTGCAAGGACCTCATGGACGACGGAAAGCTGCCCCTCGCCGCCGCCAACAGCATGAACTATGTCGCCTCCTGCCTCAGCGAGCCCAAGAGCTGGGTCGCCCAGAACTACGCCCTCTACAACATCAACGACCCCGTTTGCAAGCACGGTGTCGATGAGAAGTGCCACCTCAACCTCGCCGTCAGCAACCAGCCCCAGTGCCCCAGCGGTCTTGGCTCCGTCAAGGAGACCAACCTCAAGGTCGAGAACATCCTCTACGGCACTGGCAAGAAGGTCGCCGCTCTGTAAAGACAGGATTGCTGTACCTAGACATTTTTGGTCTCGTTGAATGATGATCACAATAGAAGAAACCCGCCGCCCTGGTGAAAGCCGGGATGTGTGCCACTCGCTACGACCGATATGAAAAACTTGGGAAGGATACACAGGATACAGGAAAAAAGAAGACTTTGTTTTTGCCATTTCATTCGCTTCATGTACATACTTTGATAGAAACAAGGTCAAATACCATTCATTCACATTACTTCACATGCACATCTACCTCTTCTGCTTGAAACGTCACTCATGCGTGATAAGCCGTCTGTCGTTTTTTCTTAGCGGCTTGGTGTAAGCAGGCTCTCAAGTCTACCCCTGTTCTCAGCCCTCCCCCTTACACCCCTGCCATTCTCTCAGCCCTTGCTTTCTTTTTGACGCTTCCCCCCTCTGAGGCCCTTTCGACTTTTTTCGCGAATCACACGAGGGCGGTCAGCCTGGGAGTTTCACCTCCTGTCGTTCTCCCAAGAGCTTGGTCCTTGCCAAACTCTCTTTTTCAAGGACCGGCTCGGGCATTGGTCGGACGTTTGCGCTTAGGTGGGTGGTTGGCCAATGGGGACGTGCAGGAGGGAGGATTCATGTGCAGTTGAGAATCGGCCACGAGGGAATTTGAAACGAAACGTTTAATTAAAAGATGTTTGTTTTCTGCCTTGGCCGAACCTTTTTCTTGCGGATTGCTTTGTTGTCCTTGCATGATCGGCGCTTGGCCTTGTGGAAAACTGATCTTGTGATGAGATGTGCTGGCTAGACTTGACCCAACTTCAATCCCACAAAGAGAGCCTGACAGAC
This sequence comes from Fusarium neocosmosporiellum, assembly GCA_006518225.1. NCBI lineage: Eukaryota > Fungi > Ascomycota > Sordariomycetes > Hypocreales > Nectriaceae > Fusarium > Fusarium neocosmosporiellum. The sequence continues at coordinate 41,312 of SSHR01001927.1, forward strand.
AAAGATCGCACGGGTAGCCAACGAGAACAGACCACGCAGTTTTCGAGATCTAGGGTTTCTTTTCGTCAGAGTTTGTCCTACCAAGATGTGAAACAGACTTGTCGGTTCGGCAAGGTTGGGGTAGCATCCCGGGAGGAACCTGGACCATGTTTTCCGTGCGATCTGGCGGGCTGAGAAGGATGACGGGACAATTAAGATGAGACGGGGGAGGAGAAAAACGCCGCAGGCGCTTCGACACGGCGTCTAAATGGCGTCCAGGGGTAGATGTGCTGTACCTGCGTCAAACAGGGCTGGGGGGGTGTCTCATCCCTTCTCTTGGGACGGGCCGCCGCTGGGATCGGGAGGTGTAACGTAGCGGTCAGGTGGTTCGGTGTCGGTTTCGAGGTGAGGTGATGGCGGAGGAGGTTTAAACGGTGGACATGACCGTCTTGATGGTTCGTGAAACGGAGATGGGCTTTTAAACGGACGAGGGCGATGTGGTGCGATGTTGTGCAGTGTTGGGATTGGTGCCAAAGCTGTGTTGAGAGCTGTGTTCCTTACGACCATGCTCGAGACTCTTTCTGTCTCTCGTCTCTCTGAACTAGGGAACTCTCTACTCAGCAAGGAGTGGGACAATGGCCCCGAGCATATTGGGCTGCTGAGGCTCATGTCCGAGTTGTATACTCTCTATCTGGACTTTGAAGACGGCGTCTTGATTCGTCATGTCTAACAATCAATCACTATATCGTTGCTGCTAGTTTGTCCCCGCTTCCTCATCGGGCCGTCCCAGACTTTTCTAGGCAGATATGAGCTCTAGTGTTGTGACTTTGGCTCTGGTTCTGTGCAGTGTAAGCCTCCAACTGTAGCCGCGAAATAGCCCAAAGAGGCAAGTCGGATACATCGTCTGTCTTGGGCTCCCACGCGACACGGACAAACAAACTTGACAGGGACTACTCTGGTCGTATGTTAACACACGGGGTCTCAACGCTAGTATTTCTTCGCCTTGCTACCATGACAAAGAACAAGGCCCTCTTGCGTTGGCAATGGAACTCCAAAATGCTTCAACTGTCTCAAATTACCCTAGACATTCCCATCATTGATAATCAATATCCATCACCGAAGAAAATCCGCCTCTCATCGAGTCAGACGATTGGACGATTGGAAATGCTTACTGAGACTCAACGGCGCCCCACGTGCCGGCTTCGGTCCCCATCGGCCGCCTTCGCCGAGGTTCTCTCTAGCTCGGGGCTCGTTCCCCACGCCGGAGATACTGTATCGTGACAGTTGCGCAGTGGCTTTTGTAGCGGTGACTGCCGTCAGCCGAATGAAATCTGACTGAGTCAAGCAATTACGTAGGAGGCAGACGGATAATTCATCAAAACGACGGATTCAACGGCTCAATTCAAGGTTCTCTACGGAGTCCGGCACGCGAGCATTGTAAACCTGGAAGTAACCGCGCGGGATGGAAGTTGCGGATGACTAATATGAGACCACCGCACTTGCACCCTTGAACCCAACTCACCCGGCCATCAAGTCATGGTTCCGCAAACTATCGCCATCGCTGACCTTGGACCACTCAATTGACCATTGTTTCCCTACAATCTACGACGCACAGCTTCTCTGTACCTCTGCCTACCGAATCTTGACCCTCGGCAACCTTGCGACACCTCACGCCGCCCAATGCCCATCTAGCGACCGCCGCCCTTGACCCTACGAAACTTGCGACTCGACGACCCTTCGAACCCCTCCAAAATCCGATCGCGGCGCCCACTTGCCCGCCTCAAGCCAAAACATGCCGTCCGATGCCATGTCAGGCTCGCCGGCGGGCTCTAGCGCTGCTCTCCCCTCCTTTTACTCCCCCAAGACACAGAATGCCGACGAAAAGGCCCCGTCGTACAATGAAGCCGGTGGTCGAACACTTGAGCAGTCTATAGA